>ML813574.1:84431-102520 GCA_009831015.1 Picea engelmannii | reverse complement strand
TAACACATATATCTCTTCTAAACTATCCATGTTTAAGTTCATTCCTTAGCCAAGATGTACAGAAAGTGTTTACTCAAAGTCTACAGTTAAAAACTGTGGAGATTTATCCTACAGTTATTCCAACAGAATTTAATTTCAAACAACGCAATTCATCTAGATTAATAGATGCATACTACCAATCAAGAATTTACATAACATTTAACCAGAGAAGGAGTAGGTAAACATATCTAAACGATTTTCAAACAACAAATGGAACAATCAAGTTCCTCCCAACCTTAGAATAGAACAGACAATTTACTTGTCTTGTTCACCCCCTAGCCTGACCATGAATCCATGAGGATGAACTCCAAAACTCCTCCTTAGCAATAGTCCTTTAGTCTCAGCAACTTCGCCTTGCCTCACACTAAGAGCCCAGTGTTCATAACAACAAGAGATCAATATTCCCCCCCGCATACTATGAAGCATCCTGCCTCCTCCCATATGCTATATATGCCAAAGAATCTGTGCCTAGGTCTTTTCCCCCTTTGGGAATTTTCCCAGCTTTCCAAATCCTTGATTTCCAGGGGCTTCCAATGGCCAAATTCCTGATTTTCCACTTGTAATAATCATCCCTGAGGTAGTTCCAACATGTTCCCCACTCATGGAGTCATGGTCAACTGATTTTAGCCTGGTTGTTCTATTTTTCCATCAACAATAAATTTAAAATATTTGTTTCATACAAGTGTCATAGTCAAGTAGTTAGTTGGGTCAAATCAAATCTCTTCCCAATAGTCATAATCATTAATTACAATTAACTAAATTCAAAATTTCCATAAGTGGCTAAATGTTTCCAAATTTGAATTTACCAAAAACAGAAATAATTTCCTAAGAAATTTTAGACTTAAAAATAATTTATTTTTTGGGATGTTACAGACTATGAACAATATGATGGGGGTGATGTGTTTTTGGGGGATGCCTTGATAACCAGAATTGTCAGATGGAGAAGATTTTGAATGACACTATAGGATGGGAGGAAAATAACACTTACAAGTGTGCTACACATTTCGGGTTTGAAAATAAACTTGATATTTGTCAGTAAGATTACTGATGCAGGTCTGCATACTATATTTCATAAGGATTCATTCAAGCTGGTCATAGGTGAGATGGCCTTAGTAAGAGGATTTCATATTGGTACCCTATACAAGTTATTAGGGAATGTCGAATCGACTGGATGAAACATCATCATTGCTCCTGAAATTGACTTGAATGCGACTCAACCTGACTCGATGTCGTCACAAATCGACTTGACTCGAGTCAAGTCAGTTCAAACTGAATCGACAAGACATGATGAGATCGACCTGAGCAGGTTATGGCATGAGAGGATGGGACATATTGGAGAAAAAGGACTTCGAGCTATGCAAATAAAAGGTATGGTCAAAGTTTTTCCTGAATGTGGTTTAGAATTCAAATTTTTTGAACATTGCATATATGGAAAAAAAAATCGAGTGAGGTTCCCATCTAGAGCGACAAGGGAAAATAATATTTTAGAGTTGGTGCATAGTGATGTGTTTGGCCCGGTTATAGTTCCTTCACTTGGTGGATCCCTGTATTATGTCTACTTCATAAATTATTTTTCCAGGAAGACATGGATATATTTTCTGAGGAAGAAATCAAAGGTTTTATAGAGATTTAAAGAATTTAAATCTCTTGTGGAAAACTAGACATAAAAGAGGATTAAAATGTTGAGGATTGACAATGGTGTTGAATTTTTTGGAAAGGAATTTGATCAGTTCTATAAGAAGTGTGGCATAGCTCACCAAAATACCACACTTATACCCCACAAAAAAATAGAGTTGTCGATAGAATGAATAGAACATTAATGGATAAGGCAAGGAGCATGCTCAATGGTGTTTGGCTTGCACAATAATTTTGGGCAGAGGCAGTTGAGACTGCAACATATCTGATAAATACGTCTCCTTCATCAGTGTTATTCGACACAAATCCAAATGAGGTATGGTATGGTAAGAATCCTTCGGTGGCACATATCAAAGTATTTGGATGTGATGCATTTATGCATGTTTCCAAGGAAAAGAGGAGCAAGTTGGAGAAGAAGGCAGTGAAATGTATTTTCATCAGATATAAAGAAGGGATGAAAGGATATAAGCTATGGGATCTTACATCAAGGAGAACGATGTACAATTGAGATGTGGTCTTCAGAGAAGTCAGAGGTAAATCCAAGACTGAGGAAGTTGTTTAGACAGAGAATAATATTGATATTGTGTAGTTTGAAATGAGGAACAAACAATATGATTTAGATGAGCCAACTAAATATGAGGAAGAGGTGTAACATCTAACTCTGGTGGTGAGGAGGTCAAAAAGAGTAAATAAAATAGTTAAGAGGTATAGTCCTCCCGACTTCCGTTCATAATTTTTTCTAACTTCCATCGACGATGAGCCCAAGTCGATTGGTGAGGCAGTCGACTTGATAAAGGGTAAACCTTGGAAGGATTCCATGGTTGAAGAGATGGAATCCTTGTACAAGAATGAGACATGGGATTTGGTAAAGTTACCTAGTGGAAGGAAGCTTGTTGGTAGAAAGTGTGATCCATAATATATTTGCAGAAAACAATCAATACAGATTATTATCAAAATATGCTTAACACAGAATAACATATATACAATAAAATTGGTTTCTACTCAATAAGGAAACAAGATGAAACTGTAAAATGCAGTGGAAACAAGCTTGCTAGAATGGTGGTGGCTTATCTCTGAGAAGAGATGTGATAGATGTGCTCATTCGCAAGAAGATGATTACAATCACGATTTGAAGGCCTTTTTAAAATAAACAAGAATTTAAAAAACACTAGACATTCAAAAAACCTAACCCTAGGAGATGAAGTGCCAAAAGTCACGTAGGCCCTGTTTGGGTAAGTTAGTACATCAACTACCCGACGTCATAACGTTTCCATACAATATTTGTTTTAGGCGCAAGATAGCCCATTAAAAAGGTCTATCCGAGGAATACACATTTGGATGCTATAAAAAACGTTGTTTAGGGCCTCAAAACCACCCTACAAGTCAGGGACCTCAAAACTAGGGAAAAAATGCCAAACTCGAAAACTGGCAAAATGAGCCAGTTGGAATAAGTGGGAGGCCACAGAAATACATATGGATCAATATCCCCCCCTTAAGAAGAAATGGTCTCCATTGCATTGAGTTCCCCCATAATATGAGGAAATTTCTACTGAATTTGGCCCCGGGTCAGACACTTGCCTTGGTGCAGGAGTTTCCCTGCTTTGACAACTCGATAAAGTTGGATCCTTTGCTGGCGAGTTCCCTTGATATTTTTTTCCAAAATATGATCATTGGATTATTTTTGTATGAAGTTGGGTTGATATATGTTGGTGTCAATTGTTCTACTATCTCAGTTGTGCTAGATCCGCTCAATGAAATGGGTATATTTTTCAGCTTCAGTTGGAGCATGATATGAGTTGGTTGAGGTGACCACAAGGGGAAGTGAAACATCTATGGGACCCCATGAAGCATCCGGTGTTGATCATGGCGCTACTTGTACTTGTCATTGGACTTCTGTAGTATTTCCTGAACCTGTTGGTGGATGTGCTAGATCCGCTCAATGAAATGGGTATATTTTTCAGCTTCAGTTGGAGCATGATATGAGTTGGTTGAGGTGACCACAAGGGGAAGTGAAACATCTATGGGACCCCATGAAGCATCCGGTGTTGATCATGGCGCTACTTGTACTTGTCATTGGACTTCTGTAGTATTTCCTGAACCTGTTGGTGGATGTGCTAGATCCGCTCAATGAAATGGGTATATTTTTCATCTTCAGTTGGAGCATGATATGAGTTGGTTGAGGTGACCACAAGGGGAAGTGAAACATCTATGGGACTCCATGAAGCATCCGGTGTTGATCATGCCGCTACTTGTACTTGTCATTGGACTTCTGTAGTATTTCCTGAACCTGTTGGTGGATGTGCTAGATCCGCTCAATGAAATGGGTATATTTTTCAGCTTCAGTTGGAGCATGATATGAGTTGGTTGAGGTGACCACAAGGGGAAGTGAAACATCTATGGGACCCAATGGTTGGAATCCCAGCCCCACCTGAAAGGGGTTGTGGCCGGTTGAGCTATGCAGGGCTTGATTATAGCTATGTTGGACATATGGAAAGTTCTCATCCCATGTGTGAGGGTGGTTTTAATTATACATGTGAGGGATATGCATAATCATTCGATTTACGACCTTGATTTGGCCATCTATCTGGGGGTGGAAGGCTATGGATTTGGTGAGCTTGGTGTCCAGCAGTGACCAAAGGCTCGACCAGAATGTGCTGAGAAATCGACTATCCCGATATGAGACAATGGTTTATGGGATTCCAAAATGTACCCAGACTCATTCAAAGAAGATCTTGGTAGTGGCCTATGTTGTGATGCTCTTCTTCTAGGTGGCTAGAATCACCATCTTAGAAAAGCGATCGACAACCACAAAAACACAGTCATTTCCCTACTTGGTGGATAGGAGGCCCGACATGTAGTCCATTGAGATGGATTCCCATGGCCTGTTAGGAGTAGGAAGAGGGGTGTACATGCCCTATTTCTTAGTGGTCGGTTTGGAAATCACACAAGAAGTGCAGGACTTGATATACTTGCTGACCTCCTATCGAAGTTTCGACCAGTAGAAATGTTTGTGCAGCATTGTCATTGTCTTTGCGATGATGAAGTGTCTTACCACCCGAATGTAGTGGGATTCCCAGATCATCTTTGATCACTCTCTTTATGGAACATAGATATGGCCCATACGACACAACAACCCCTCATGAAGATGGAAATTAGCGACAACTATGTTTGCACCCAACATTTGGTATGTTGTGGAAAAGTCTGGGTCTGTCTCATAGATTTGGGGCCATCCAAAGGTCCCATGGCCGCAAGAGTCTAGCACTGTGGTGAGAGGCATGACTGGTGGTCTACTGAGTGTTATCAGAGTAATCGGTAGGTGCGGGCACTAACTGATCTCCCTAGATCCACCTAGATCTAGAAAAAAACACACCAGAACATGACACTTTCCTTAAGTTTTAGATATTGAATTTACTAACTAAAGAGGGATAGGCGACATACCATTGAAACGCCACTTCCTCTCGCCATCCTAGCTCTGTTCCAATGCTCATACAATGATGAACCTGCAAAAGAACACAACCATCCAAAGTGATAGAAATAGAATAAACTCAATATAAACCTATGTATGTGATTAAGGAATCATACAATAAAACACAACAAGCTTTATAGGAAAGAATCATATTACTGTATCATATTAAATTTGAAAGAGAGATTACAACCATGGCCTTGATGTCGTAAGGTCCTTTCCAACTGTCCTTCATTCCCCACACATTTTCATTCCAAGAATCCTGAGAGAACAGATCTGATAATATTCACAATCTATCTTGACAAAGGAAAAACTTCAAAACCACTCTAACCAAGCTAATAATTCCAAGCCAAATCCAACTTAGCCCAATCCAAGCTCCAAATCTCAAAAGCTAACTTTCTCCATGAGAGCTCCTCTCCTTTTATAAGTTGAAGAGTATAAGGTGAGGAGGTTAGGATGATCCCACTAAATCATGAAATAAAGTAAGATCCAAACCATTCGGATGCCACCTCACCGTGGAAGTTTCTCCTTCTAGAAGATTCAAGAAAACACTCATTTTTCCCATGTGTAAGCATTCTTGCACCGTGCCTATAGAGAAACCTGCAAACCTCTCTCAACCTATCTATGGTGCAACCTGCGAGAATCAGGCATTATCGCACCCTACCTATATAGCAACCTGCGAACTTCCTTTTTTACAAGGTTTTTACAAGGGAAAATGCAACTTCTTTTCTCAGGAAAAGTTCTTCTCTCTTCTTTCTTCAGGAATTCAGGCCATTGACCCCTATGAAGGAAACATATAGGTTTACATCATTAACGGTCATAGGGATGACAAAAATAATGTGTAACAGAGAGCCCCCCAAAGTATGAAGTTAAAACAAAGTGATAGCTGAAATACTTTGTCGAGTGTGTGTAGGGAACAAGGAACAATCGGTCGAAAACCTGCCAACAAACAAGGAAATACAGTACAATAATATATCATCACTGAGGTAGGCATTCTCATACTCAGAATAAAAATCAATCAAAGCATAAATGTCGACATGCGAAGATCCATGTCAAGTAAGATAGGTCATGGCCACCAAACATACACTGTAGATCCATGCCATTATGATTCAAATCTGAACATAGCCACCAAAAATACACTGTGGATCTATGTCTTAAAGACTCAAATTTGAACATAGACACCAGACATACAATGTGGATCTATGCAACAATACACTGAATATACTCCAACACAACCTGGATCTATCACAAAATATCTAAGGTCTTCATCTCCATCACTCTATAGTACGAATCTAACCATGTGAATACATGTGTTGAAGTCAAACATGGTAGAAATCACTTGATTACTGGTCATTAATGTATACCGTTAACAAGTGTGAGGGAAATCACCATTAATGTCAATGACTCCCAAGGTACACTAGTACAATCCAACGAATGTGAATAAATGAGCTGAAGTCGAACACTCAACGGAATCTTCCGATCAGAGGTTAATAATGAAAACCCACTGTCAAAAGTGAGGAAACCTGCCATTGAGGCATGCAAGTTCCAAGGTACCAATTATTTTCTACGTATAATTCCTGGATAATGAGTTGAAGTCGACAGGAAAAGACTCGTCACATGAGGGCCTTAATGTATCCCACATCAATGACACGAAACAAGTAGCAAGATTTGATGTAGATTAGAGTAACAAGTGATTTAGGACTGACTCAAGGATGTCCAATGCAATAGAAGGCTAAAAGACTGTAGAAATGGCTGACACAACAGAAGGATTTTTGGGTTGAACTTCATTTTTGAACATATTGATGACACGACAACTGTCTTGGAAATACTGACTCAACAACAGGGATCACAGACTAATTTGTAATCTTATAGGAGTATGATCAGGAGACAAGTGGATTTTCCAACCTAGACACAAGGTGAGTGAAAGGGTGTCATGTTCAAGAGTGACTCTTCCACAGAATACAAGTTTAGACACAATTCTTTCCCAATTCCCCCCCCCACCATTTCTGGTGAGTACCTCTTTATTTTTACACAAGCTTGAGGAGGATAACATATGCTTGTAATGTAAGCTCATCCTTTGGATGAGTCCCTCGGAGTATGTTTAATGAACCCTAGGAAGGAGTGGTTCGGTCCCATATGAGCCTATTGATGTTTGTTTAACGAGTCCAAAGATAGAAAACTCGAAGGTTTTTCATGATTATAGAGTCTGGAAAAACACTTAAAAGAGAAATMTCTCAGTTCCTTTTTCATAAAGTAGTCYGATGAGAYCKAAAAAGAGATAAAATATCRCTCAACAGATGTTTTCTTCAAATACTTTAACGAGCATGAAAATAACAAGGTCGCTCGACAATCTTTTCATGTTTAGAGAGTCTGAAAAGAGCTTAAAGGGAACTCCAGGGGGTTCCTTTTTCGTATAACCTTTACGAGTCCGAAAAAGTGATAAAATTATACTTGGTTACATTCTCATTGATTTACGAGCATGAGAAATAACAAATACTAAGCTCGGTAACTTATTCTCATGTATTTACGAGCATGAGAAAGAACAAAGACTAAGCTCGGGATTGTTTTCATTTTTACGCAAGCTTTAAAACAAAACAAAACTATGGTTGGACCTGGTTTTATTTTTACACAAGATTGAAACAAAGGAAACTATTCTTGAGGTAATTGGTTTCATTTTTACACAAGCTTGAACCATAGAAAACTATGCTTGTGACTTCCCAATGCATAACACAGGGATGGTTGGTACTTAGCCCCCAGCTTAAGAAGCTAGCGGCTCAACTTCAACATGAAGTCCAGAGGCTGAGGAAAATGCCTCCCAAGATTTGTTTCATCCAACTGTAAAAGAGAATGAAATGAAAATACTAGAGAAACCTACAAACCTCTCACAACCTATCTATGGTGCAACCTGCGAGAATCAAACATTCTCGCACCCTGCCTATATAGCAACCTGTGAACTTCCTTTTTTACAGGGTTTTTACAAGGGAAAATGCAACTTCTTTTCTCTGGAAAAGTTCTTCTCTCTTCTTTCTTTAGGAATTCAGGCCACTGACCCCTCTGAAGGCAACAGATAGGTTTACATCATTAACGGTCATAGGGATGATGAAAATAATGTGTAACACTGAGGCAATCAACGACGTGTTTGGTACTTCCCATTTTATACTTGATGTTGAGGTGGCATTGTTGCAAGTACGTGGACCACTTCTAATGGAGGTCCTTATGCAATTTGCCTTGTGTCTACATGAATTGCAGTGGCTTATGATCAGTGGGGATGAATGTCTCCTTCCCAAGAATGTAATGTCGACATGATTGCACAATGGAGTGCATTTATTCGTCATAAGTAGGGTACTTACGGAAAACATCTGATAGTGTATCACTATGAAAGTCCATGGGGTAGTTGTGCTAAGTGAGAATGACACCCACAACATAGTTTGAAGCATCTTTCTCGATCTCAAATGGATGTTGCGGGTCTGGTAGTGAAAATACTAGGGTTGAGCACAAGCGTTGTTTCAAATCAACAAAAACTTGTTGTTGGGGCTGACCCCACACAAATTGCACCTTACCACCACCCCTAGTTACTTGGCTGACAGCCCATGCAATATGTAAGAATCCCAAAATGAAACTGTGATATAAATTGGCAAGGCCCAAGAAGCTATGAAGCTCAGTGAGTGTGGTTGGGGATGGCCAGTCACTGATGACTTGGATTTTGGCTGGATCCACATGTATTCCATGCTGATCAATGATGTAGCCCAGATAATGAATCCTATCCATGCCGAAAGAGATTTTTTCCAAGTTGGCATAGATTTGTTGCTGCCGCAGGGTGTGCAAAACTTGTTGAATATGATGCAAGTGTTCTTCCCAAGTTTTGATGTAAATGATGATGTCATCCATATACACCACTACAAAAGTATTGGTGAATGGTCATGGGATATTGTCCATCATCCTCATGAAAGTGGCTGGAGAATTTGTCAAACCAAAGGGCATGACAAGCCATTCAAAAAGACCTTCCTTTGACTTGAAGGTGGTCTTTTATACATATGTCTATTCTATTGGGACCTAGTGGTAGCCAGAGTTCAGATCAATTTAATGAATTATTTGGCCCCCATGAGCTGATCAAGGAGGTCATTGATTTGGGGAATCGGGTACCAGTTTCTACCTATGATTTTATTCAGGGCCCGGTAATCAATTAAGAGTCGCGAGGTTCCATCTTTGTTTTGTACTAGCACGATTGGGCTCCTGCAAGGTGATGGGATGGGATAGATGTGCCCCTTATGGAGGAGTTCTTGGATCTTCCTTTTGATATCATCATTCTCTAACAAAGAGCGGTGGTAGACTAGACCATTGGGAAGCAATGGGTCAGGGGTCAGATCAATGGGGTGCTTGACCTGATAGTGCAAAGGTACCTCGGTAGGTGAGGAGAAGATATCTGAGTATTCTTCCACGACCTTATCCTCTTGCTTCTGCTGTGTAGAGAGGTCAGTCATGGAGACCCTAGATGTGGCTACGATCTTTCGCTCATTCTGAGAGAGAGTCATGAAGAAGACAAACTTCCTTGTCTCAGAGATGACATTTATGCATTGCTTGCCATAGATCAAGGAAATAGCACTGGGAGGGACTACCTTGGGTATCCTGTAGAATTTATTGTTCAAAGTAAGAATAACACTGCGAGGCCTAGACTCATATACAACATGATGTTTCCATAAATATGGTTGGCCCAAAAGAACACTAAAAACTTCGAGAGGGGTAACATCACACAATACCTTGTCTTTGAAGGGCTTAATCTCATATGATAGGTGACATTGTTGGTTGACGCAGACGTCTCTTCTTTGGTAGAGCCATCCGATGGTGTACGGTTGTGGGTGCGGTGTTGTCGACAGGGTGAGTCACTTGAAAACCAGTGCTGAGATGAGGTTCTTCTTGCTACCGCTATCAACAATGAAGTGAAGTGGGGTACCCTTCACCCACATCTATTACTGAAAAGGTGTTGGAATTCCTCTGGCTTGTCTAGTTCACTGGGATGGAGCATGGTGGTAGCAACAGTAGCACTGGGTTCTGCGTCTCTGATCTATCTCCCCCTTTATGGTTTTGACTCAGAGTCGGAACCCGCATCTGATTCATAAGCTTTCACCTCAACCACCAGTGACAACTTTGAGCAGAAATAAACAATGTTATGCTAGGGGCTCTTATGGAAGTCGCACCACTTCTCGATATATTTCTTTGTATTTCCAGTGTCCTTCTCTGATTATGGCTTGGAATGGTTGTCCTAAGGTTATCTGTGTTTTCTCTGTCCTTTTTTCTATCAGTTGGGGCCACCCTTTCTTGGATTTTTCTGTGAGGGGTTCTCAAGCCCAAATTATCGTGACTTTTGTTTGAGGTTCTGCTCTATTTTGACAACATATCAGTAGGCTACGCCCTAGGATGAGATGTCAAGAAAATCCATTTCAGCCTGGATGTATCTATGCATATCTATGCATATATCGCTCAAAATATTTGCTACCCATCTTGGTGAGAAAGGTATGGAATATATTTGTGAACTCGGGCACTGCTTGGTCTCTTTCTTGTTGCAGTGTGGTCCATTTTGTGTACAGGTCGTCATAACTTCCAACAGGGTAGTATTTTTCCTGAATAGCATCCCTGAAGGACTCCCAGGTGACTGCAACTGTAAATAACGAGGGTTCCTCTATTCCATTTTTCTCACATAAACTTTCCCAAAAATCTTTGACATGGGGATGACTTTGAGGAGCACAAAAGTAATATTTTCTCTATTCGAGAAGTTATGGACAAAGAAATACCCTTCTATAAGAGTCAACCATTTTTCTACCACATTTTCATCTATCTGACCTTCAAATATAGGAATATCGAAGTTTATTTGTACCTTGAAGGGGGCAACACCTCCGTTTGAGGAAGATGCATCGCCTGTTGGTAGTTGTCGAAGAATTTTTGCAAAACTATCCATCATATCGTTCCTCTATTGCATGAGGGATTCCTCGAGAAACATTTTGAAGGGATATCATGTCCCATCGTCATTGTTTTCTTCTTCCATGAGAGGTCATTTGGGCGTGCGAGAGATTTTTTCCTTAAGAGAAACAAGCTCGAGACCCAATTATTTGTACCCTGATCTCGTTGGGGACATGCATTAAGAACGACAAGGAGAAAACCAATTTGATACCACTGATCCATAATATATTTGCAGAAAAAAATGAATACAAATTATTATCAAAAGATTCTTAACACAAAATAACAGATATACAGTAAAACTAGATTATATTCAATAAGGAAATAAGTTGAAACTGTAAAATGTAGCAGAAACGGGCTTGCTAGAATGGTGGTTGCTTATCTATGAGAAGAGATGTGACGGTTGCGCTCATTTGCAAGAATATGATTAAAATCCGGATCTGAAAGCCTTTTTACAATAAACAGGAATTTCAAAAACCCTAGACATCCAAAAAACCTAACCCTAGGAGATGAAGCGCCAAAAGTCATGTGGGCCCCGTTTGGGTAAGTTAGTACATCAACTTCCCGGGGTCGTAACTTTTTAATACGATCTTTGTTTTAGGCACACGACAGTTGTTTTGTTACTTATATGTTTAGTATAATGCACTCATTAATTATCAATCTAGGATTCATAATCAACAGAGTTACAAGACACCAGTAAAAAAGGTAATTCTAACGTAATGAGTATAGAACTATTCTAGATTATGCATGCTGGGAATAAAACAAACTAGCAAATCAAAACACACTTTGGTTGTCTTTCACATAGAGGCTATCTACTCCATTATGGCACATGCAAGTATGAGATGGAGTTATTTTGACAGATCAACTCTACTATTTGACCCAGAAAACTAACTATGAAATCAAACTTCTGAAAGGGAAATCACACATCAATCACCAATACATAGCATGGGTAGTTCAATAGTCAATATACTGAGTATGTTGTGGTTCACAATGTGTTGTTGTAAACTTCACTAGTTCGCCTTCAAATATGTCTGACTAATGCTACCAACATTTATGCCCATGAAACAAAATCAACTTCATAAAAACAAAAACAAAGCATATGCAAAAAAATCTCTAAGCAATCGAAGCCTAAACTGAATTATACTACTCTCCTCTGAAAGATTTAAGGTTCAACTAATCTAATCATCTATACTATTGAAATCAACTACTAACACTAATCTATAAGGATGATGACCTTTGTTGGGCGGTGGGCCCTTGCTGCTTCAACAAGTCAGTGACTGGAGTCTATAGTAGGCTTTCTTTCAATCCACTCATTCCTCTTACTCAAATTTCAAAACATAGAATCAAACTATGCTAACAACTCAACTCACATTCATTCATAAATGGTCAAGATCTGGAAATGATTAACATCCTTCTATTAAAACTTCAACTTAGAATGTGTTCTACAATATGTAATGTTGCTTCACATACTTTTTTATTCTAACTCTCTACTATCTCCACCATCCTTTCCATGACTATTTAAATAGTCTCAGTCGTGAAACACAAGGAGGTGAAATCTTTAACAAATCAGTCAATTGTCAAATTTATATATTCAGTTACATATTTTAATCTTCATCCTCATGACACAAAGTGTATGAGGATGAAGCAATAGGAAAACAATCTTATCATAAGCTTGCTAAAGCATCCAACAATTATCTTTAGTACGATCTGGGGCTAAACTTGCTATATTTTGCTTCCTATATCGGTACTGGATCATGACAGGTGAGATTCGGTAAATGGTACTGGATCCGAATAGTGCACAAGTGGCTGGTATCAGATCACAACAGTGTGCGGCTGTTGGTACCAGATCACGACAGGTGAGATTCGGTGCCAGATCTGATGGAAGGTGCGCTTCGTACCGGATGGCTGAGCTAGTACAGAAAGGCTGGACTTCATCTTATGACCTCATCAATGGCTAATGGTAGTGTTCTTTGCCATTTATCCAATCTTAGGTAAGACAAAAAGGTATAGATTAGGAGTATAATAAGGTAGTGGGGATGTTAATTTAGAGGCTCAACATTCCCCCATGCCAAAACCATTGCATGTCCTCATGCAACTGAAACAAACCCAAAATTTTTCAAAACTTGAGACTCCATTCTTTACTTCTGTGGATTAATGATGTTGATGGCTAAGGCTTCTTCTTTCATCTCCCTTTCTATGACCCTAATGTATTGTAAGAGTCTTAGTACCTTCTTGAGCTTATTATAAGTCTCTTCATGGTCATCTTGAAGTTGCTGGTTAGTTTCTTTTAATTGCTCATTTTCCTTTCTGATATACCTGTCCAATAGTTGGTATTCCTTCACTTCTTGTTTGAGTTCCTAGTTTTGTTTTTGCAGTTCTCCAATCTCTTTCTTCATATATTCTTTTGTTAAGGTCTTTTTTGACTCCATTGTTATTGGCTGGATGTATTATCTTTCCTCCACTTCCTCCCTCATCCCACATAAAGTAATAGTGACTTGTTCCTCGGTGAAACTAGGAATTCCATCCTAGACTGATAGGTCTTCAGAAGGGGAGGTGAGATCTATTGGATCTTCATGTGTATGAGGAATGAAAAATTCTTTTCCTTTCTTTTCCATTCTCCTTGTGGTTCTTTTACAAGGAGGTACTAGATTAGGGGTGCTCACATGCTTCCTTTTCTTCTTTTCTATTTGTGGAATGGTTACAGGGGATTGTTCTATAGACTGCTCACTTTTATTTTCTGAGCTATTCTTCCCCTTCCTTACAATTTTCGTCTTATGACCCTTCTCCTCAAGTGCTACTGTTGAAGTCTCCTCTACTAATTTGGTTTTACCTTTTGATTCTTGACTTTTAAAAGTCTTATTGACTGTGGAAGAGGGCCCTGCTTGTTTACTAGATTTTTCATTTTGGCTCACTGTTCTGGATGATGATGGAGTTTCCTTATCTTTCTTCCCCTTTTTATTTTGAGGTTCCTTATTTTTCTTGGGAGCACGCTAGGCTTCCTCCACAAGTTTGTTTTCTATGGGAAGGTGTTGAGTGATGAAGATTTTCTTGTACTTCATGAAACTTCTTTATTATGTTCTTATCTTCTTTTGTGTCTGGTTTTGTAGGGTTGTAGGGTGATCATGATGATTTATGAAGATGAGATGTGAGTCTGAAAAAGAGTTCTAAAGGAGATCTTTAACCCTCCCCCATGCCAAGGATGTTGCATATGCTTATGCAAGAATATTCAACACTTTGTATCATAATGGACAAAAGATGATAAGAGAAAATAAGCCAAATCAAATTCTAGAAGTACATTTATCACCTAGCATATGATCACATGCTTGAAAAAAAATTGAAATTGACTTTTCTTTTGATGACTTATTAATAAGGGTAGCATTCAACAGTGAAAACATGGAGGTTTTTATATTTGTTCTGGAAGAACAGATCCAACCTAACTTTCTTGAGAGAATTACTATCATTAGATGTTATGGATCAATTTCACAGTATAAGTAGATTAGACTCCCTAGTTAAGGCTCCACTCTTAAAAAATTTCCTTCTTAGATAATGCAGGCTTTAGATGTTAGACCAGTAAGGTTGACTTAGGGTAATTCTCAAATGGACATTTTCTTGTAATAATTATCTTTTTTTAGTAATATGGAGTTGTATCTCATAAATGTTAACAATGAGATTTGCTTATAGTGTTCATCTTTTAAATGAAAAAAGTGGATTTTTCAATCAGACAAGTATAGATGAGACATTTCTCAACCATAACCCACTGCCAACAAGCCTGTTCAGTACTCCGGTGGGGTAGTTGTGATAATTAGTGAGAGACATCCCTTCCCTAGGCAGAATGCTCCATTGCCAATTGGCCTATTCAGTACCCTGATGGGTTTGCCTAGTCATACCACAAACCGGTACCCGCTACCAGCAGACCTGTTCAGTATCTCGGCGGGTTAGTCTCTTAAACCCTTTTTCCATTAGAGGCTTCTTGTCCATAGTCACCTATTTTGATTTTATCAAAGAGTTCTTTTGCATGGTGACATGGGAGGCTCGTCTAAAAACATTTTTACAGGCTGGGATGGTATTGGGTTGGAAGGTGTATTCTCTTATTTGGATGTCTTTAAAGATTTTTCTGAAGGAAAAGTAAACTTTTGTATTGCACATTGGATCTAGATGCTTAATTTTTTCTGAGTTTGTCCATAAGAGAATGACCTAAAGTTACCTTAGGGTATTGATACATCCTCTTCCATAAAAAATTTCCTAGTGTTCCCTTGACAGAGAGTGTTCATATACTCATATGTTACTCTTTAGAAAAGATAATCCAATGAATACTAATGAAGTCTAGTTAGGGTGAGATAGTTACTTGTAGGATAATATAGTTTTTATCCCTTTAATCATGYTGAAATACTAGATAAGGGMAACCTGTAGACTTTAAAGCAGATTAAGCATGGTTCTTTTAACAATCATAGGTAAAGATTATGTCTTCTTTGTCAACCAAAAGAAATTAAAATACTTCCTTTTAGCTAGCAACAGAACCAAAAGAAATTAAAAATTCTTCCTTTTAGCAACAGAACCAAAAGAAATTAAAGATACTTCCCTTTAGTCAGCAACAGAACCAAAATAAATTATTGCTTCATAAGAGCTGCAATTTGATGTTGCATTCGGCTTCTTGGTTCCAGCTTAAGTGGTTGTTGCATGGCTTCATACTTCATAAGATTTTTTAAAAATATGCATAACATTCCTTGTCAATTAGGTGATGTGTCATGATAGTACCGTATAAGGAAAGACTTTTGGTACTGGACCAGCACAGGACTGCTGGTACTGGACCAAAACAGAGTATTGTTGATGCCTACAAACTGATTCTTAGCAAGTTCTTGAAGGATCAAATAAATTATAGAAATATACTTACAAAGATAAAATGCAAAAGTAAAACAAAAGGAGGTAAGAATCCCTTGTTACCTTTAGTTTATTAATAAAACACAATCCACACCTATGTACAAAAGATTTAAAAATAAGCCAATCAATCAATGTGGATCAGTAGGAAGGTATTCTTCTTTACTGATTACCTGCATATCTGAATTCTATAGTATACGAGTCAAAAATTCCTCTCTTGATAGGGGTTTGTTATAAATTCTCAACCGGTGACCATTCACAAGTAGTGGTTTTTGTTGTTCATCAATTGTTTTTATCCTGATTGAACCATTTTCATAGACAGTGTCAATTTCATAAGGTCCCATCCAACGAGTAGTTAACTTACCTTTGAAGTTCTTGAATCTGTTGTCATACAACAGGGCCCAATCTCCTTGTTGAAAATTTTTCTTTTTGAGATACATGTCATGCCATTTTGTTCTCTGCTCTTGAATGAGGGTGGTTCTTTGAAGTGCTTCCTGCCTAATTTCATCCAACTCATAAAGCTACAAGAGTCTTTGTTGCTGGGCTTCATCCAAGTTCATGCCAACTTGTACTGTAGTCCTGAAGATTTTGATCTAGAATTCTATGGGGAGAAGTACCTGCTTCCCATACACCAACTCATAGGGTGTATGTCTTGTTGTATTCCTCCAGGTGATTATATAATCCCATAAGGCTTCTAGTAATCTATCAGCCCAGTCCTTGTGGTGTAGATGTACTATTTTGGTAAGAATTGTCTCAATAACTTTGTTGGTAGATTCTACTTGTCCATTTTCCCCTGGACGGTAGAGTGTAGATTTCCTATGTTTAATTTAGTACTGTTCTGTAATAGCTTTGAAAAGATTAGAGGTAAATTTAGGTCCCTGATCAGTCATAATTTCTCAAGGTACACCAAATCTAGTAAATATGTCATTAACAAGGAAATCTACCACTGATTGTTCACTTGCAACTGGTAAAGCTTTTGCTTCAACCCACTTAGTCACATAGTCAGTACATACAAGTATGCACTTTTTCTTTTTAGATGCAGGGTTAATGGGCCCTACAAAATATAATGCCCATTTCTCGAAAGGCTCAATGAATACTTGGGATTGAAGTGGCATTTGGTCTCGTGCAGTTGGCTTACCCATTTGTTGGCATTCATCACAATTGGATACATAGGTTTTAACATCTTTGAAAATATGAGGCCAATAATAACCAGATTGCAAAAATTTATAAGTGGTCCTCTTGTCTGCAAAGTGTCCTCCACAAGGACCATCATGGCAGGCTTGCAAGATATCATGAATTTCATCTTCCCTTACACATCTCCTGATTACCAAATCTGGTCATGTTTTGTAGAGACAATCATTGTGCCACATATAGTTTGCACTTAGTTGAATTACTTTTTTTTTTCTCTAGGAGACAATTTCTGAGCTATCTTCCCTGTCATAAGATAGTTAGCTACATATGCATACCAAGGAGTGAATGTAGAAATAAAAAACAAATTTTCATCATGAAAGTTATCTTCTACTGGTGCGTTATCTCCCAGATGAATCATTCTAGATAAGAAATCAACCACAAGATTATCCTTACCAGGTCTATCAATACTGTTGATATTGAACTCTTGTAATAATAACAACCATCTTGTAACTCTAGGATTTGTTATAGTTTTTTTCATTAAGAATTTGATGGCTTCATGATCAGTGTGTACAAAAGCTTGATATCCTGTAATATAGTGTCTAAATTTATTGATAGCATGGACCATAGCTAGCAATTCTTTTTCTGTGACCATCTAATTAACTTCAGTTGAAGATAGATTTTTACTGACAAAGTAAATATCATAAGGCATTTGATTTTCCCTTTGTCCAAGAACAGCCCCAAGAGCTATGTCTGAGGCATCGGTATAGATATGAAAAGGAAGGGACCAATTTGGTTCTCTTAATACAGGGGTAGTTGACAATTTTTGTTTTAGAATCTCAAAATATATTTGACATTCATTATCCCACTTGAATTTGGCTTGTTTAGATAATAACTTGAATAAAGGGGTAGCTAGGCTTGTAAAATTCAAAATAAATCTTCTATAGTAGCCAGCATGCCCTAAAAAACTATGAACTTCCTTTTATGAGGAAGGTAT
>ML813574.1:63416-84149 GCA_009831015.1 Picea engelmannii | reverse complement strand
TACTTCTTTCCGGACAAGGTATCCAACACCTGATCAATAAATGGTAAGGGAAAATAATCCCTATGGGTGGCTTTGTTCAACTCCCCGAAGTCTACACATATTCTCCACTTACCATTTTTCTTGGGAACTATGACAAGTGGAGACACCCATTGACTATCTGAAATGGGGTATATGAGATTGGCTTGAAGGAGTTTTGCAATTCCTCTTTTACAATATCTTTAACGGCTAGATTCATTCTTCATTGAGGCTGTCTAACTGGTTTGATTTGGTCATTAGTGTAGATATGATGTGTGCATGTGTCAGGGTGAATGCCTTTCATGTCTGCATAATCCCACACAAAGGCATCAAATTTTCTTTGGAGCATTTCAATTACTTGTGTCTTTTGTTCTGGTTCCAAACTAGAGTTGATATACAAAGGTTTTCCTGGGCTAATCTCAACAAGTTCAATACTTTCTTCCTTATCTGAGGAAGCTGGTGATAAAGTATATAATTGAGTGATATCAGGGTGCCAAGTTTGTTGAAACTTAGAACTGAAAATGTGTGACAATTCTGCAAAAGACCTCAGGTATTCAATACAATTTGTATCAGCCAAAAATAATCTTAAGACTTGTTCATGTGATTGTTCTTGCATTCCTCTTACCTGTTCAAGTGTTAGCAGGGGTCTGATGCAATTTTCTTCTCCATAAGGGTTTTCTAACTAGACGGGTATCTCTTGTACCGGTTGGACAGGAGGAAAGAGGACAAGCTTTTGGCTATGTGTTCCATTGGATATAGTCATCTCACCAGACCAACAAATAATAAATGCATCTGCTGTGGCCAGCCAAGGACGACCAAGAACCACAGGGTGTCTTGGTTTGGAGGATGATTTAGAGTAGATGACTAGAAAGTCTACTGGATATTCCCAAGAAGCTAAAGTGACTGTGACATCATCTAAACTTCCTGCAGGGCTAATGACTGACTTATCTGCCAACTCTATCATGGTTTTAACTAGTTGATTTGGAGCTTTTGCATAGTGTCAAAAGTAATTACATTAATTGCTGCACCCAAATCAATGAGTGTGTTTGGTAACGAAATACCATTAATTTCAACAGCGACTAATGGGTTCCTAGGGTCATTATATTTGTATGGAATTTCAGAAATAAATTCAGATAATTGCCCCACCACCTGAACAAGGGGAGGTTCCTTCTTTTTCCTTCATGGTTTCTTAAGGCAAAGATCCATTATGATTTTGGCATATATGGGGATATCCTTAATGGCTTGCAACAGAGGTATTTTTATACATACATTTCATAATTCATCCTCTATATCTTTGTGCAAGGGTGGGTCATGTTTCTTCACTAATAGTCTTTCGGGGAAGGGTGGAAGATTAACTTGTTGAGGTACTCGTAGAGACTAAGAGGTGATTGTAATAGGAGGGGAAGTCTCTTCTTCTGCAGGGGTGGTTTGAGTGTTTTTTTCCTCAGAATGATTATCATTTTATTCCTTCATTATTACTGCAGGATTTGATTGATTTACAACTTTCCCTGATCGTAGTTGAATTTCATAGGTGGGAAAGGTTTGAACTTATGTATTTTTCATAGGGTGGGTGGGTCAATTATTGGGGTTATGGATTGGCTAGGCAGGGATTGTTGTTGGTCTCGGAGGGTTGTGGGCAGCTTGGTTTTGTGGCTGTTGATTAGCATTTATAGGTGTTTGTTGTTGTTGGTTAGGGTTCAAGGGGGTTGTAAATTTCTCATGTATAGGAGGTGGGATTAAATCTTGCATCTGTGGTGGGTTGAATATAGGTAGTAATTGGGAAATGTTTGTAGGATACTGTGGATATGTAGGGTAAGAGGGATTTCCATACACAGGCCCCCTCCAACCTTGTTGCCAAGGTTGAGTTTGGGCTTGATGAGGTGTCCATTGTGGATAGGTCATTGGGGAAGGGCCCCATTGTTGTTGTTGATACTGTGCATTAGGGTCATAAAATGCATTGGGGTTTTGTGCTCTCCAAGGTCTTCTGGAAGGGTATGATTGTTCTTGTGGGACTCCTCCTCCCCTATCCATGGCTTGTAGTTCAAGCAAAGTTGGACACTCAGATGTGGGGTGATCTAGTGTACATAGGCCACAGATTGTTATGACATTTAATGGACATTCTTTCTCACCATGCCTCTTTCGACATCTAGGACAGAATATTGCTAAAACAATCTCTTCTTCTTGTTTCTTTTTCAGTTTTAGGGTATCTAACTAGTTACTGATTGTGCTCAAGATGTTTGTTTTAAATTTTTCTAATAAGTTTCCTAACTCAATTCTGGTGACAGTTCCTGAGCTTTGTCTTTCATTTCTGCTAAAAGAATCTCTTGGTGATTTGCTTGTTTTAGCTTGTCCTCTTGAGTATCTTCTACAGTAATTTGCAATCTCTGCAAAAGGATTTTGGTGTACATCTCCTAAACTTAACAAATTTAAAACTTCTATGCAGTCATCTCTAATACCCTTCAAAAATATAGTTCTCACTCTAGCTGGGTATGTGGTGAATAATTTTGATTTTTGGTAGTTGTATAAGAACCTTTCTAAGTTGTCTTCAGGGATTTCATCTTCTGTTTGTTGCATTTTAAATATGTCATTTTTAGCATTATCCTTACAATAGCCATGGTATTTTCATAAAAATGTGTCTTTCATCTGATCCCAAGAGAGGATTGTATTTTCTCCTAAGGTCATGAATCATCTTAAGGCTGAATCTTTCATTGTAGAAGGAAAGAGCTTAAGTTTTTTGACATTGTCTAAGTAGTTATAGCTTCTACACAATATGTGAAACTCGAATAAAAATAAATCGGGGTCTTTATTTGACATACCTCTCAAAGTGGGTATTGATGATAGTGGGATATTCTTCATGCTGATGTTTCTGGAAATATCCAAGATTGGAAACCCAAAGGTCTCAGTTTCAGTGGTTGCATTTCCTTCTTCTTCTGCCATTCCACTGATAGATGGTTCATAAACTGGATTTTGTGTGTCTCCTGAACATTCAGCAGATTCATGTTATGCCCACCCCAATGCTGATTCTTTTGTTTTAGGTTCTTCTTCTAGAGCCTTGCTGGCTCCCCCTGAACTTTCTCCTGGTGGAATTTTTCCTACACCAGTGTCTATTGGATTAGTGGGGGGGGGTTGTTTTTGAATCTTTAGAGCTTACAAATCTACCCTTATTATCTCTATATCTATGCATAAAATGGAAATTTAATTCTTAACTGAATTGAAATCCTAATTCTATCTAGAAGGTAAGAAGGAAACCTGGCTTCAGAGAACCCCACTCTAGTGGTCGCATGGCTCTTCACTCACATATTAAATGTTTTATCCTCCTCCCTCTAGCAGCCTTTAAAATCACTCAAAAACTATGCAAACAATCTAAGATAAAAATCACTTCCTACCGTTTGCAACTCCCCGACAACGACGCCAAAATGTTGTGCTACTTATATGTTTAGTATAATGCACTCATTAATTATGAATCTGGGATTCATAATCAAAAGAGTTACAAGACACCCGTAAGAAAGGTAATTCTAATGTCATGAGTATAGAACTATTCTAGATTATGCATGCTGAGAATAAAACAAACTAGCAAATCAAAACACACTTTGGTTGTCTTTCACAGAGAGGCTATCTACTCCATTATGGAACATGCAAGTATGAGATGGAGTTATTTTGACAAATCAACTCTACTATCTGACCCAAAAAACTAATTATGCAATCACACTTCTGAAAGGGAAATCACACATCAATCATCAAGACATAGCATGGGTAGTTCAATAGTCAATATACTAAGTATGTTGTGGTTCACAATGTGCTGTTGTAAACTTCACTAGTTCGCCTTCAAATATGTCTGACTACCACTGCCAACATTTATGTCCATGAAACAAAATCAACTTCATAAAAAAAGAAACAAAGCATATGCAAAAAGATATCTAAGTGATCGAACCCTAAACTAAACTATATTGATATCATCTGAAAGAATTAAGGTTCAACTAATCTAATAATCTATACTATTGAAATCAACTACTAACACTAATCTATAAGGATGCTGACCTTTGTTGGGCGGTGGGCCCTTGCTGCTTGAATAGGTCAATGACTGGAGTCTACAACATGCTTTCTTTTAATACATGCATTCCTCTTATTCAAATTTCAAAACATAGAATCAAACTATGCTAACAACTCAACTCACATTAATTCATAAATGGTCAAGATCTGGAAATGATTAACATCCTTCTATTAAAACTTCAACTCAGAATGTGTTCTACAATATGTAATGCTGCTTCACATATTGTGTTATGCTAACTCTCTACTACCTCCACCATCCTTTCCATGACTGTTTAAGCAGTCTCAGTCGTGAAACACAAGGAGGTGAAATCTTTAGCAAATCAGTGAATTGTCAAATTTATATATTCGGTTACATATTTTAAGCTTCATCCTCATGACACAAAGTGTATGAGGATGAAGCAATAGGAAAACAAGATTATCATAACCTTGCTAAAGCATCCAACAATTATCTTTAGTAGGATCTGTGTCTAAAATTGGTATATTATGCTTCCTATATCGGTACCAGATCATGACAGGTGAGATTCGGTAAATGGTACCGGATCCGAACAGTGCACAAGTGGTTGGTACCGGATCACGACTGTCTGCGGCCGTTGGTACCGGATCTTGACAAGTGATATTTGGTGCCAAATCTGATGGAAGGTGCGCTTCGTACCGGACGACTGATATGGTACAAAAAGGTTGGACTTCATCTTATGACCTCATCAATGGCTAATGGTAGTGTTCTTTGTCATTTATCCAAGCTTAGGTAAGCCAAAAAGGTATAGATGAGGAGTATAATAGGGTAGTGGGGATGTCAATTTAGAGGCTCAACAATATCCCATTGGAAAGGTTTATCTGAGGAATACACATTTTACTGCTATCTATCAATAGTAACTCCAACTGTGGAGATCCCTAAAAAACGCTCTTTAGTGCCTCAAAACGGCCCCGCAAGTTAGGGACACAAAAACTAGGGAAAAAACTGCCAAACTGGAAAACTACCAAAATGAGCCAGTTGGAATAGGTGGGAGGCCACTAAAATCCATATGGATCAATCCTTCCCCCTTAGGAAGTAATGGTATCCATTGCATTGAGTTCCCCCATCATATGAGAAAATTTATGTTGAATTCGACCACGGGTGAGCCACTTGCCTTGGTGCAGAAGTTGCCCTGCTTTGACAACTTGATAAAGTTGGATCCTTTGCTGGCGAGTTCACTTGATCTATTTTTCCACAATATGATCACTGGTTCTTTTTGTATACAGTTGGGGTTGAGATCTGTTGGTTTCAGTTTTTTTGCTACCTCTGAGGTGCCCAATAATGGTGGTAAATATGATCGAAGGATATCCACGTTGAACACTAGGTGCCAGCCACAGAAAGGAGGAATGTTGAGCTTGAAAGAATTATCACACACATCCTTGGTAATGGTGTATGGAGAATAACGAAGTGGTTGAAGCTTCCGATGGGGTCCTGTAAGGCGCTCTTTCTTCAAGTGAAACCAAACTTTGTCGCCCACTTGAAACTTATGTGGCACCTGATGTTGATCATGGCGCTACTTGTACTTATCATTGGACTTCTGTAGGATATCCTAAACATGTTGGTGGATGTGTTGGATCTTCTCAATGAAACGGGTGGCTTTGTCAACTTCAATTAGAGCAGGATATGAGTCGGCTGAGGTGACCTCAAGGGGTAGTGAAACATCTATGGGACCCAATGGTTGGAATCCCAACCCCACCTGAAAGGGGATGTGGTCAGTTGAGCTATTCAGGGATATATTGTAGCTATGATGAACATAGGGGAGACTCTGATCCCATGTGTGAGGGTTCTTAGAATTATACATGCACAAGATATGCACGATCAATCGATTTACGACCTCAGTTTGGCCATCTGTCTAGGGATGGAAGGTCGGGGATTTGGTGATCTTGGTGTCCAGCAGTGACCAGAGGCTTGACCAAAATGTGCTGAGAAATCGAATGTCTCGATCTGAGACAATGGTTTCTGGGATTCCAAAATGTACCCAGACTCGTTCAAAGAATATCTTGACAGTGGCCTCTGCTATGATTCTCTTCTTCCAGGTGGCCAAAATCACCATCTTAGAAAAACGATCCACAACCATAAAAACACAATCATTTCCCCACTTAGTGGATAGGAGGCCTGACATGTAGTCCATTGAGATGGATTCCCCCGGCCTGTCAGGAGTAGGAAGAGGGGTGTACATGCGTTATTTCTTAGTGGATATTTTGGCAATCACATAGGAAGTGCAGGACCTTATATACTTGTTGACCTCATGTTGAATTTTTGGCATATAGAAATGTTTTTGCAGCATTTCCACTATTTTTTCGATGCAAAACTATCATGCCACCTGACTATAGTAGGATTCCCATATCATCTTCTTCTCACTCACTTGATGGAACACAGATATGGCCCAGATGGCACAACAACCCATCTTGAAGATGGAAATTAGCGACAACTTTGTTTGCACCTAACATTTGGTAGGTGGTGGCGAAGTCCAAGTCTTTCCAATAGAGTTGGGGTCATCCAGAGTTCTCATGGACATAAGAGTCTAGCACTGTGGTGACTGTCATGACTAGCAATCTTCTAAGGCAATCAATGATGTGGTTGGTGCTTCCCATTTTATACTTGATATTGAGGTGGAATTGATGCTAGTACATGGACCACTTCTAATGGTGATCATTTTGCAGTTTGCCTTGTGTCTACCTGAGCTGCAATGGATTATGATCTGTGTAGATGAATGTGTCCTTCCCAAGAATGTAATGCCTACACTAGCGGTAGGATTTCATAATGGAGTACATTTATTTGTCGTAAGTAGGGTACTTATGAAAAACATCTGATAGTGTCTCACTATGATAGGTGACAAGGTGGACGTGCTAAGTGAGAACGATGCCCACAACATAGTCTAAAACATCTATCTCGATCTCAAATGGTTGATGCAGGTTCAGTAGTTAAAGTATTAGGTTGAGCACAAGTGTTGGTTCAAATCATCGAACGCTTATTGTTGGGAACGAACCCACACAAATTTCTCCTTACCACCAACCCTGATTACTTGGTTGAGGGCCCATGCAATATGGGAGAATGCCAACACGAACCTTTGGTAGAAATTGGAAAGGTACAAGAAGCTCTGAATCTCAATGAGTGTAGTTTGGGATGGTCAGTCATGGATGAATTGTATTATTGTTGGATCCACATGTACACCATGTTGATCAATGATGTAGCCCAGGTAATGAACCCTTTCAATGCCAAAGGAGTAGTTTTCCTAGTTAGCGTAGAGATGGTGCTACCACAGGGTGTGGAGAACCTGCTGAATATGTTGCAAGCACTTTTCCCAAGTCTTGTTGTAAATGAGGATGTCATCCATATACACCACTACAAAATTATTTGTGAATGGTCAAAAGATATCATCCATCATCCTCATGAAAGTGGCTGGAGCATTTTTTAAACCAAAGAGCATGACCAACCATTCAAAAATACCTTCCTTTGACTTGAACGTAGTCTTCAATACATATGTTTGTTCTATCGGGACCTGGTGGTATCCATACTTCATATAAATCTTATTGAAGTATTTGGCCCTTGTGATTTGATCAAGCAGGTCATCGATTCGAGGAATCAAGTATCAATTTCTCACTGTGATTTTATTCAGGGCCCTGTAATCAATGTAGATTCACCAGGTTCTATGTTTCTTTTATACTAGCATCATTGGGATCCCACAAGGTGATGAGCTAGGACAGATGTGCCCTTTGTGGAGCAGTTATTGGATCTTTCACTTGATATCATCATTCTCTAACAGAGAGCGATGGTAGACTGGCCCATTGGGCGCAACGTGTCGGGGGTCAGATCAATGGGGTGCTTGACCTGACAGTGCAGAGGTACCCCGATAGGTGAGGAGAAGATATCTAAGTATTCTTCCATGACCTTAACCACTTGCTTCCGTTGTTTGGAGAGGTCGGTTGTGGAGACCCTAGATGTGGTTGTGATCTTTCGCTCATTCTGAGAGAGAATCACGAAGAAGACAAAATTCCCTGTCTCATAAATGACCTTTCTGCATTGCTTGGCAGAGATCAAGGAAATATCACTGGGTGGGACTACCTTCGGTATCCTATACAATTTCTTGTTTAAAGTAATAATAACATTGCGAGCCCTAGACTCATATACGACATGATGTTTCCATAAATATGGTTGCCCCAAAAGAACATTACAAACTTCAATAGGAGTAACATCACACAATACCTCGTCTTTGAAGGTCTTGATGTCGTATGACAGGAAACATTGTTGGTTGACACAAATGTCACTTCCTTAGCAGAGACATCCGATGGTGTAGGGTTGCGGGTGCACCTCGCTGAAAGGGAGAGTCGCTTGAAAACCTCTATTGAGATGAGATTGTTCTGGCTACTTCTATCAACGATGAAGTGTAGTGGGGTACCCTTCACCCACATCTATGAATGAAAAATGTGCTCGCCTTCCTCTGGTTCAACGAGATGGATCTTGGTGGTACCAACGATAGCACTAGATTTTGTGTCTATGATCCATCTCCCCCTTTATGGTGTTGATTTAGAGTCTGAACTTGCATCTTATTCAAAGGCTTTAACCTCAGCCACCACCGATTTCTTTGAGCAAAAATCAACAGTGTTATGTCAGGGTCTCTTATGGAAGTTGAACCACTTTCAGATATCTTTCTTTGTCTTTCCAGTGTCCTTCTTTTCTTATGGCCTGGACTGGTTTTCCTGAGGATTTCCATATTTTCTATCTCCTTTGTTCTGTGGGTTGGGGCCACCGTTTCCTGGATTTTGCTGTGAGGGGTTCCTAGGCCCAAATTTCCACATCTTTTGTTTGAGATTTTTCTTGATTTTGATGGCATATCGGTAGGCTGCACCCAAGGATGAGATTTCTAGAAACTCCATTTCATCCTGGATGTATCTATGCAAACCATCGCGATACTTGAGCACCAGATGTCACTCAAAATATTTGATACCTAGCTTGGTGCACAAGGTATGGAAGATATTTGTGAACTCGAGCACCGCTTGGTCTGTTTCGTGCTACAACATGGTCCATTTTGTGTATAGGTCGTCATAACTTCCAACAGGGTAGTATTGTTCCTTAATAACATCCCTAAAGGACTCCTAGGTGTTTTCGACTGTAAATAAAGAGGGTTCCTCTGTTTCCTTTTTATCACATAAATTTTCCCACCAATATTTGACACGGGGGACGGCTTTGCGGAGCACAAAAGTAATGTTTTCTCTATTCGAGAAGTTATGGATAGAGAAATAAACTTCTAGAACATTCAACCATTTTTATACCACATCTGTGCCTATCTGACCTTCAAATATAGGAATATCAAAGTTGATTTGTACCTTGAAGGGGGTGATGCCTCCGTTTGAGGAAGATGTGTCTCATGTTGGTAGCCGTCGAAGGATTTGTGCAAAATTATCCATCATCTCGTTCCTCTATTGTGTGAGGGGTTCCTCGAGCAGTATTTTGAAAGGACCTCTGCTCCCGACGTCTTTATTCTCTTCTTCCATGAGAGGCCGTTTGGGCATGCAAGAGATTTTTTCCTCAAGAGAAATAAGATCGAGGCCCAATTATTTGTACCCTTACATCATTGGGGACATGCATTAAGAACGACAAGGAGAAGACTGCTCTGATACCACTGATCCAAAATATATTTGCAGAACAAAATGAATACAGTTTATTATCAAAATATTCTTAACAAAAAATAACATATATACAGTAAAATTGGTTTCTATTGAATAAGAAAATAAGTTGAAACAGTAAAATGCAATGGAAACAAGATTGCTAGAATGGTGACATCTTATCTCTAAGAAGAGATGTGACGATTGTGCTCATTCGAAAGAAGATGATTAAAATCAGGCTCTGAAGGACTTTTTAGAATAAACATGAATTCAAAAAACCCTAGACATTCAAAAAACCTAACCCTAGGATATGAAGTGACAAAATTCATGTGGGCCCTATTTGGGTAAGTTAGTACATCATCTTCCTGGGGTCATAAATGTTTCACACAATCTCTATTTTAGGTGCATGATAGCCCATTGGAAAGGTCTATCCAAGGAATAAAAATTTTTCTGCTATCTATAAATAGTCATTCCAACTATGGAGAGCCCTAAAAAACATTGTTTAGTGCCGAAAAACAACCCCGTAGGTCAGGGACCCAAAAACTAGGGAAAAAGATGCCAAATTGGAAAACTGCCAAAATGAGCCAGTTGGAATAGGTGGGAGGCCACTGAAATCCATGTGGATCAAAGTGGGTATTCAAGAAGAATATGAATGTTGTAGGTCAAGTCTAGAAGTTCAAATATCGATTGGTAGAGAACGGTTATTTCCAAGTCAATGGAGTCCACTTTGGTGACATTTTTTCCCCTGTTGTAAAATTAACTTATGTTAGAGTAGTAATGTCTCTGGCTGCAAAATTTGATATGGAGATAGAATCGATGGATGTGATGACAACATTCCTACATGGGGACCTGGAATAATAAATCTACATGAAAGAACCTGAATGATTTGTATTAAAGGGAAAGCAAGAGTTGGTGTGCAAACTCAAAATATCCATTTATGGTCTAAAGCAATCGCCAAGGATGTGGTACCAAAAGTTTGACACTTACATGCTTAGTTTGGGATTTTTTAGAAGAAAAGATGATCACTGTATATATTCCAAGGAAGAAAGTGGGTGTTTCATATATGTAGCTTTGTATGTCGATGACATATTGCTAATTGGAAACAACATGGACACATTAAACGAGGTGAAGAAGCAAGTAGCCTCCAAGTTCGACATGAAGGATCTGAGTGCAACTAACTTCATTCTGGGAGTGGATATTAAGAGAGATATAGCCACTAGAAAGATACACGTCAAAATTAATCACTTCAATGATGACCTATTGTCATAACTACAAATGCCGCAAGTGTCACAAACATCATGCTGTCATCTTGCCTATGTCGTGTCTCGAACAAAATCACAAAGAAAACTTGAAATACATTAGCAGAGACTGGTTTAAGAAGGAGAAATCACTTGAAAAAGAGTACAAATATTTTACCATGAAAAAGACCACTTAAAAGTCATTTTTGAAGGGAAATTCTCCCCTACCCACTGTCAGGGAGCACTAGCACTCCTTGACCTCATTTGGGGGAGCGTTACAATGCTCTATGCACCATTTTGGGGGAGTACTAGGGTGTTTGAGGAAAATCAGGGACAAATCCCCCTCATCTCTGGAGTTAGTTGGATTCGAATCTGAGGTCAAGGCTGGATCTTAGGGAGGATCCACAACTGATGGAGAAGGATCCTCAACCTATCCCAAGAATCTCTAAGGTGGTTGGGTCTCTCCAAGCTTATATAAGGAGGCATTCTCCTGGTGAAAGGCATATGGAGAAATTGAGAGATACCTAACTTATGATCTCATAAGGAAGGGGAGACATTGAAGGCATCAAACTTATGATCTCATAAGGAAGATATTCAATGAAGCATAGTCATTTTTTTTGTGGATCATTTGAGCAAGGGGTTGGACAAGGAGAGATGGAAGAGGTTGTTGCAACTTCATCAAGGGTCTGTAAGTATCTCTATTGAGTTCTCATTAATACATGTTATTGTCCTGTTTCTTTCGAGATTGTGTATACCTACATGAACTTGTCTTTAATGGATATATCTAGTTTCAACCTAGTAATAGTAGAATAGGAAGCATGTTTTGTCTTTGATTGGATTGCAAGACTTGTTGAAGAGCTTGGGGATCAGAGCTCAACTTGGACTGGGAAAGGAAAAACATCGTAAAAAGGTACATCTTCTTCCTCTTCTATATAGATTATCTTAGCTAGGTTTAAAGGGATGTCAGTGACCAAAGTTAGCACTTTTATGTCTTGATCTTAGAGATTTAGGGTTCAAGAGGGAATCCACCTGTCCATAGGGGGATTTTCCTATAACAGAAATTGACGACTCCACTGGGGAAGGACCCATATTTGTCTTTCCTTAATTTTTCCCTACCATTTTACCACCTTTCAGATCACTTTTACTATTTTTTCATCATTCATTAGCCTTCTCCTACCTTCACTAGCAATTTCACCATTTTTTATGCATTATGGGTGAGTTTTTTTGCATTTTTTTGGCTCTTTTTCTGAGTTTCTGGGAGGACTAGCACCCCCCACTAGGCCATAATAGAGTGATGATCTCTAGCCAATGCTCCCCTATAGTGTTTTAGGGAGTCTTTCAACACTCTGTACTCTTGAGACAGGGAGCGCTAGTCTCTTTTTTTGGAGTTTTTTCCTTCTTCTGCTCACTCTTTTGCAACCCATTTTATAGAGGTATTTACCTAGAGTCTTTATTTGGTTTGTGAAGTTGTTTGGATTTGTTTTTTATTCTTATCACTCCCTATTGTATTGATTGGAGCTTGAAACCATTTTTAGAAATGTGAAATTTCCTTTTCTAGTTGCTTGTTTTGTCGTGACAGTTTTGAGTGATTTCTCTTTCTCCCTGTCTTTTGTTGGATTCTTCTCTGCATTTTCTTGTGTTCCTTGAATGATTTATTGGTTGTAGAATCCTTGATTTTTTTCTTGTCAGAACAAGTTTCTACTTGTTTCTTTCATACCTCACTACCTTGAGTGCATGCTTTGTTTGTAGCCTTTTTGCTTCGTGTCTTTTGCATCTGCATAGGACTCTTTCTCCTCATTGAAAGTAGTAGAGCATCAAAGTATTTGTATTTACTTTATTTATACATTAGAATCAAACAAATAATATAGATGCATTCTTTATTTTGGGTAGTGAAACTAGTTTTCATTTGAAGTAGCGAAATTGTATGGTTTTTGGCATTTTTTTGTCTTAAAATATTAAAAATTTCCCCCCTCATGGCCCGAGGGGGACAAGAATCGTGCATTGGTGTACAGTCTCTTTGACTCATTTCTTGAAGATCTTGACATTGATGAGTTTAATAAATTTTTGGGAAATTATGCATTTGGGAATGATAAAAGTTTTCTCCTCCTCATAATATAGCTTTCATCAAAGTGAAATATTTGCATTCTCATTTCTTTGCACTGTTTAGAGTTGGTCAAAACATCATTTATTCCACTCTGTTTTCCTCTTGGGTAAACAACAACCTTAAAATCAAGTGCTAAACTAAAATTAATAAGACATTTTTACATTTTCTATTAGCAAACCTACATTAGCTTAAGGTGTAGGGCTTTGGACTAGGTTGAAAGGATAACTTTCCAAAGTTTTCAAACAAACTTAGAATCTTGCAATAGGGAGAGAAAATACAATTTTCGTATAAGCTTACTGGGATACCCCTCTCACACAGGGGTTACACACGAGGTCAGGTTTGGGAGAGTTACAGAGATTATCCCTCCATTGTTTAACCGTTCGTAGTAGTCAGATCATATATTGGGGGTTCTTCTTGAGGTTCAACTATATTCATTTGGTCTCGATGCTTCGTGAACTCTGAATCCATTCAGGGTCCTCTGGAGTTATACCGGTCCACTTGTCCTCAGTTCTCTTGAAGGATTTCAGACTTGTTATCCTGCCCATACGTTCAAACTGGACTGTTGACTGTACCTGCCCAGGAGATAACTATGATTTGGTGACCTTAGTAGCCATAATATTTAGGGTCCTACACAAGGTGACAGTGAAGGGAAGTCTCATTGTACCTAGAACAGACGTTGGTCAAAATCACTCGGGCTCCTTGGAGGGTAAATCAAAAATTATTGCATGGAAGCTTGCACCAAGGCATAAGTCTATTAAGAAGGTCACCAACATAACTGATCCACTTTCTCTTTTCCCGCCCCTTCCTATATTGATATCGCGACGTTGGATTTCATCACCAACTAGTGGTTTCATTGTGGGAAGTTTTGTTTGATTGTTTTCTTCTTAGATTCATAGCGTGTGTTGTTTGTTTTACTTAGTGGACCTTAGGTCGAGTCAGTGTTAATGGAATCAAATCCTCGGAGTACCAATGGAGGAACCCCTTGTCCCGGGGAACCTTTCACCTTTCCTTCTTTTAAAAACATTGGTCCTCCATACATTGTCACACTGAGTCTTTCAGGACTCACCATCGGATTACCAGTTTGGTTGCTCCCCACTCCGGTGATCTCAAATATTCCCAGTGCTTCAGCTACACATAATACTTCAGATGTCAGTACACCACCCACACATCAACCTCATGTCAATTTTTTTGCCTTCTTCACCCATTAAGTCTCCTTCCCTTTCTCCTTCTTTGCCTAGTGAAAGCTCTAAAGAAAGTAGTCAGGTTGATAAGAAGAAGAAGAAACTAAAATAGAAGAAGAATAAGAACCCAAAAAGGACCAAGCCTCCAACCATATCAGATGTTGGATCCAAGAAACCACCTACTATTAATCATACTGGGAGTGTTGATGAGGTCGACAAGATTAAAATGAAGAATCTGCAACCCAAATTCTCTTGCAGTCTTTGTAAGGGTGACCACTTTTTGAGGGTTTGCCCTGGTCTTCCCAAGGTATTAGAAATGTGGTCCTCCATGTCATCAGTCCCTAATGTACATGCTGGTGACTCCCCATCAACTAGTGACACAAAGTTTGGTAAGAAGAAGACAACTGTCAAATTTCCCTACATGTTATGAAAAGGTGATCATTATTCTCACCTTTGTCCTCGTATGGACGGGGCTTCTTCTCTTTTGAAAAAGCTTCAACTTCCAACTGGTTATCATAAGATTTCCCCCAACCCATCATTAGTTGATGGAATGGTCAATCTGGTTCCATCCCCGGTCAGTCTGGTTGATCAGGTGGTCAATCTAGTTTCATCCTCTGTTGAACCACTAACCAAAGTAGTTGATCCAGTTCTGTCATCGATCAACCCCAATTTTCATCTAAAAAGTAAAACCCAAGTGAATGATCCAGTCCCATCATTCCTCAGTCCTACCCTTCATCTGAAGAGTGCCAACATGGTCAATCCCACTCCTCCTCTGACAAGTTCCAAAGTGATTTCTCCATTCCCTTCATCGGTTAGTTTGGTTGATCATGTTGTCAATCTCGTCACATCCTTAGTTGAACCAATTGACAAAGTGGTTGATCCAATCCCATCTTCGGTTGATCATGCTCTCCCGTTAGAGAGTGAAACCTAAGCGGTCGATCTGTTTCCACCTGTCGATCCCATTCTCCCCTTGGAGAATGAAACCCAAGTGGTCGATTTGATTTCATTATCAATTGGTCCTACTCTCCCACTAGAGAGTAAACCCGATTCTTCCCATGTTTTTCTCGTTGATACAGAAACTACTGTGCTGGGGGGAATTCCTCCTTCTCCCGCGAAACCCCTTCCAAGTAATGAGGCCATCCTTTTTTATTGGGATGCGCTAACTGGACCTCATTTTCCCTCTCACATTCCTTTCAAGATTACAGTACAGGTTTGTGGTCAGGTCATTCCTCAGACACTGATAGATGAAGGTTCGTCTATGATCTAAAAATGATGAAGACTTGTATTCTTGAAAATATTTGCAAGTTTTAATTCATGTGTTCAAATGCAAATGGATCAATTTTGCAAACACAACTTTTATAGAAATTACACATTCAATATGCATATAAACAACAACAAATAACAGTGAACATAAAACACATAACACAACAAATGCTAAAGGAGTTCACTCGTCTCTTGGGATACATCTCCTGGTCCAGCTTCCAATGGATGTTTTGTATTATTTTCTCAAAGTGATAAAATATGTGCTTTACAATGCTCAAAATTCCAAATAGATAGCTCCAATGGCTTCAGAACGTCCAAAAACCCCTAGCTAGGCTTTTTCGACACCTCGTTTGGCCAAAAATTGAAGAAGATAGGATTCTTGGAAGCTCCCCTTCAAACTTGTTGTCTCTGGATTGCCAAAATGCATCTCTCCCTCTTCAACCTAGGCCCCATGCGCATATACATGTAAAAACCCAGCACTTGGTGCAACCACACAACCGATGCGAACTGTAGGACGGTTACAAGCCTTAGCCCCTAACCGCCAAGGCCGAGGGCACATGGTCCACCATATGACCTTGCACATATATAAAAAGGGATATGTTTTAAAAACGAAATGGTAACGGTCGGAGGTGCGCGCTGGTGGCTCTATTGTATATACATATGATCGGGGGATGGGGCTAAGCCCTCAGCCCGGAACGCACCCCAACCCACAACACATTTCAATTTAAATAAATTTATTGCCACATATATAATAAGAAACATATGATGGCGCACCTATTGGGTGGCCCTTCCCAAGGATTTACCTCTGTCCGGAGGTCACGTGGTCAAATCCGGCCAACAACATAAATTTTAAGCCAACACTAGGGTGACACATGGCGACCATTGAGTGGGCCATGTGTCAGCATTTCAATCACCATAAATGACACATGTCATATGCCAACTCGTCCACAATCCTGCCAACCAACACCTTCCATGTGTCATACGACCCTGCCACGTGTCATACAGCCCCCCACGTCAACATCTGTATGGACTGTACAGTCAACACATTTTTTTTGCCTGTTTGTCGTTTTGAACAGAATGCGATATCTCTCTCATCTGACATTTGTTTGAACCCAAACGAGTTGCGTTGGGTTCATGACGATGAGGCCTACGCTTCTTTTCGATTTGAAGTGATTCTGAGCACTTCGAAGTTTGAGCAAAATTTGATCCCCTGGATCACACCTCCCCATTGGAAAGCTTTTGGACCTCTAAAAGACTATTTTTAGTCTATCTGAAAATGAGGGTATAGTTCCCTCACCTTTCCAACCTCAATCCACTTGGATTTTCTTGGATTTGTGCCTTTAAGACCAACTCGAAGATATTCCACATTTCCTCGTTTCGAAGTTCTCATTCTCTTGTCAAGGATTGTGTCTTCATGCAGTTCTGTAAGATATTCTAGGGAGAAATCATCTATAGAAGGAATCTGAACATGTTCTCCTTGATCATCAATCAAAGGAGGCTTATACAATTTCAAATTCTCAACATTAACAACTGCATACAGTTGCATATAAGGAGGCAAATCTAAATGGAAGGCATTGTTACCAATCTTGTCAAGAATCTTGAAAGGACCATATCGAATTGGTTTCAGTTTTTTACCTTCTTTTTTAAGCCTCTCCTTACTAATGTAAAGCCAAACTTCATCTCCAACTTGGAAACTGTGATCAACACGATGCTTGTCATGTCTTGTCTTGTACTTGGCTTGACTCTTTTCCAACTACTCTTGTACCATTTGATGTATCGACTGAATTTGATCAATCAACTTTTATGCCCTATCAATGTCATATTGACCATCAATAGCAATATCCTTCCCAAAGATAAAATCTAAAAGAGATTTGGGTAAATAGCCAAAACATGCTTCAAATGGTGACATTTGAGTTGAAGAGTGCTTAGCTCGATTGTAAGCATGCTGAATGTAGTGTAAATGCTCATCCCAAATTTTAGGATGCTTGTTGCAATAACCATGAAGAAGGTGCACCATTGTTCTAGTTACCACTTATGTCTGACCATTGGTTTGTGGATGAAAAGCTATGCTCTTTTTCAGTTTGGTGTCCATGAGTGCCCATAAACTCGACCAAAAACTTCCAATAAATTGAGAATCTCGATCAAAAATACTGGACTTAGGCAATCCAAAATGTACCCAAACATTTTGAAAGAAAATTTGTGTCATTTTCTCAGTTGTAACCTGCTTCTTACAAGGCATCATAATACACATTTTTCTAAATTGATCAACAACAACATAAAGATAATCATGATTTCATTTAGACATAGGTAGACCTCCTACAAAGTCCATAGAAATACTTTCCCAAGGACGAGAAGGAACCAGAAGTGGAGTATACAAACCCAACTTTTGATTGCTAGGTTTTCTTGTGGCACATAACGAACATCCTCAAACATATCTTGAAACACTTTCATTCATTTTAGGCCAATAGCAGTACCTTTGCAAATTAGCCACTGTCTTGCCTACACCAAAGTGACCAGCAATAAGAGAATAATGGGCTTCTCTTATTATGTTGATTCTTTCACCCTGTGGAATACATAGCTTGCCAAGATGATACAAAAGATTATCATGCACATGGTAATCCAATTCCTCAACATGGTTAGAATGTGATGCAGGAGCATCGCGACTACCAAAGCCAGCGTGGAGCCAACACATGTGTTTTTAAACACATGACATATAAGCTTGATAACTTTTTGAATTTTCATTAAAGATGAAGCGCCATATCCTTCAGTGAAACATTTATGAAGGAGCCCCTATTGTATTGTAGCAGACCTCGAGCCTTACGCTCTTGTCTGAAGTAGATAGGAGGCATTTACTTTAGTTAATGTAGGTAGATAGGATTTTAATTCCAGATTAGACAGTTTAGAGTTCGTGAGGGAAAACGGATATAGACACCCTCCTTTGTATCATTGTAACATAATCAAGCATTCAGGAGAGAAGAGCAAGCAGAGAAAAATTGTGAAGAACACCCATGTACAGGCATTTGAATTAATAGAAGAAAGTTTTGATTCAAATTCATGGTTGGTGTTGTTTCTCTGTGTGTATTGTTCATGTGCTTATGAATGTTTGTTTCTGGTTATGTATTTTCTTTGTATATGCTGTGCATATGATTTCAGGGATTCAAACTGAAGTCTGAATGAGAGAGGGAATAAGTTTCAATTGTTTCTCTATCTGAGCCAGGAGATTCCTGCAAAGAGTGCAGTCGAATTCATCCGCAAGGAGTGCGTTGATGAGGCTCGATAGTTTAACACTTGTTCTCATTCATCCAGAAGCAGAAGTGGGTTTTTGAAGCCGTGCAAGGTGTGCACAGGCTAGAGAGGAAATCTCAGTTGTGAATCTGAGTGAAGGAAGCTAAAGACTGTTGCTGCAGGAAGTGTGCAGAGTCTGAAAGATTCAGCACTTGAAGTTGTTGAACGTCAAGCGCAAAGGGGTGTGTACAGTTTTCTCTGAAGAATTAGAGTTGAAAAGCTCAGGAGGTGTAGTACCTTCATGGTATCGTCAAAGGAAAGCATTGGGAGTTGTGCGTGGACATTTCAAGAACAAGTTCCAAACGCAGGCTTTGAAAGGAAAGTGCTGAGGAGAAATACTTAGCCATTTCCAAGAAATCCTCAAGGAGGAGGAATCGACGGTGAAGATTCGTTGAGGAAGTTGCGACGTTCCGACAGCCATTAGATCTCGAAAAAGTTGCGCAGGGTCTAAGCCCGAAGGAGCAGAGAAAGATCCTGGAGATTCGGAGTTCGGGATATCGGGGAATCTGTGATCGTGGAATTTTGGTGGAAAGAAATCGCGATCTGCGATTTCCCGAAGGGATCTCAACCGTTGATCACAACAGGGACACGTGGCCAGAGATCCCAAGGATCGTGAAATCGGAGATCGAGGATTCCGGAGACGGGAGCTTTGTATGTTGACATCGCAATTTGCGATTTCCTGACATGGTAGGAGCCGTTGATCTGCGGGACGCGTGTCCAAGGATCTGGAAGAGTCGGCATTTGGAATTTCGGTTTTTTTGAGGACAAGGGAACCATCGCATCAGAAAACGCGATATCGCGAATTGCGATATCCCGACAGTTAAAGTTGTGGGCCCGGAAGGTGGGATAGGAGCCAGGTGTCATCGCGCGTCGGGGTTCAGGAAATTGAATATCCCGTGTTCATTGACAATGGGAATCGTGATCTTTTGATCCGCTATTTCCCGACAAGGAGGGGTGACGTGGAGGAGAGAACGCTCTCACGTGCATAGGAGTTCGGCATATCGTGAGCTCGGAGGTTCGCGAGTTGGAGACGCCAAGTTTGCGAGGTCGCAAGAGGTGACATCTTTGTAATCGTCGGTTAGCGCGTGGGGCCCAAGCACGGAAAAGGAGGATAGGTGTCATCAGAATTCGGGGATCGGAGATTCCAAAGGCATGAGTTCTACACTATTCGAACTCACGAATTCTGAAATCCCGATAGGGGAGAAGGACCATGGTCTCATGGGTTATAGGTCGCCTGCAAAAGGAGTTAGCCAGAGGGGGCTCAGGAGCAAAGCTAAGTGCCATCGTGGATTGGGGATCGAAAATCCTTGAGGCAAGAAATTCACTACCTCGCAAAGGCCGATTTCGCGACGGGATAATTCCCGACAGAAGCAAGGAAGGCGTAAAGTGAATATTTCATCGGGTTTCGGGAATTGTGTGACCCGAGTGCAGGACTCGCAATCACGTGAGTTCTGATTCTCCGATAGACAAAAGGAGATCATTAGGAGAGCATTATGTGGGTGCGGAAAAATCCTGACAAGGGGTTTGAGGAGCACTTTAGCTCTTCGGGCCAGTGAGAAGAGAAGGTCCTGGTGATAGCGGATGCGTGGGTGGTGCGTGCGGTATCAAAATGACACAAAGTCTCATATACTTCCTTAAAATCAACATCTAAAGCATATTGCTCAACATAACTCTCATGCATGATAGGACTATGCTTAAGAATAACTGAAGCACTAATAATAGGCCTTGAAAGCATATCAACAACTTTGTTATAAATGCCCTTCTTATACCTTATGAGCAAGTGGAATTGTTGTAGAAAACCCATCCATCTAAAGTGCCTAGCTTGTTGTAGCTTCGTTTGTGATTGTAAGTATTGCAGTGGTTGATGATCTGTGTGGACAATGGTTTCTTTCCCCAAAAAATAATGTTTCCATTTTTTCACACTTTGCACCAATGCATACAACTCCTTATCATAAGTAGGATAGTTAATCACGGCACC
>ML813574.1:32466-49918 GCA_009831015.1 Picea engelmannii | reverse complement strand
CTACTCAAGGCATCTGCGACCACATTTTCCTTTCCCTTTATGTACGAAATACCAAAATCGTACTCACTCATAAACTCACTCCATCGCCTTTGCCTGGCATTCAGATCTCTTTGAGTAAAGAGATGTTTTAAACTTTGATGGTCTGTTTTGAGCTCAAAGTTTCACCCCACAAGATAGTGCCTCCAAAGTTTCAGAGCTAGCATTATAGCTGCTAACTCTAAATCATGAGTCGCGTATAACTCTTCGTGCTTCTTCAACTTTCTTTATGCATAAGCTATCACTCCTCCATCCTGCATCAGCACGGCCCCCAACCCTTGTTTCGAGGCATCTATGCAGACCGTGAAGTCCTTTTCCATATCCGACACTCGTAGAATTGGCGCACTAGTTAGAAACCTCTTAAGCTCAATGAATGCACTATCACATTCTTCTGTCCATTCATACCTGACCCCCTTGCGTTGCAAAGTGGTGATGGGTTTCGCTATTTTTGAGAATCCTTCCACAAATCTCCGGTAATAACCCGCTAGCCCCATGAAGCTCCTCACCTCATGGGCATTTTTCGGCACTGGCCATTCCATAATGGCCTTTACCTTTTCTGGGTCCACAGAGATTCCTTCGCCGGAAATGATATGACCTAAATAGTGGATCTCTTTCTGGAAGAAGGAACACTTCGATAGCTTCCCATACAATTTGTTCTTTCTAAGGCAAGACAACACTATTCGCAAGTGTTCCTCGTGTTCTCTTTCATTCTTAGAATAGATGAGAATGTCATCTAGAAAAACTTGTACAAATCGATCTAAGTACTTCCGGAATACGCCGTTCATGAGGCTCATGAATACTGCTGGCCCATTGGTCAATCCGAAAGGTACCACAACAAACTCGTAATGTCCAAACCGAGTCTGAAAGGTAGTTTTTGGGACATCACCTTCCTTAATACTTAACTGGTAATACCCTAATCGTAAATCGATCTTTGAGAATACCGCTTCTCCTTTCATCTGATCGAAGAGGTCATCTATTCGTGGCATTGGGTACCTATTTTTCACTGTAGCACAGTTTAAGTCCCTGTAATCTATACACAGTCGTAAGGATCCATCCTTCTTCTTTACAAAAATTACCGGTGCGCCCCAAGGTGAGACACTGGGCCTTATTAGCCCTAAGTCCAGTAACTCTTTCAACTGCATTTGCAATTCACAAAGTTCCGACTCTTTCATCCGATACAGAGTCTTGGAGATTGGTTCTGCACTAGGTTTTAGCTCAATAGTAAAATCAATCTCCCTCTCAGGAGGTAACCCCGGTAACTCGTTCGGAAAAACATCCTGAAATTCTGACAATACTGGGTACTGAACTAATGAGGGTCCCTTCCTTTCATTCACTGCTTCCACTACATAAAGTTGACACCCTTGTCTCAAGAATCGCTTGACCTTCATAGTTTATATAAAGAGTAATGACACTTTTCTCTATACACCCTGGATCTCTACTGGTTTTCCTTCATCATCGACAGAAAGCACCCTTTTTGCGAAACAATCTACCAAATCTCGATGAGCTGCTAACCAATCCATTCCAATGATCAAGTCATATTCCCCCAGAGAAGTGACATATACCTTCAACCTGGTAGTGCACACTCCTAGGTCCACTATACAATTATCAACACTAGGTCCTACAACTTATTTTTCCCTCGAAGCCATCTCGACTTGTTTAAAGTCATCGTGCTTGTAGGCTGCCAACCCACTCTTTTCTAATGCAGATGGTGAAATGAAACTATCTGTCGCACTAGAATAAAAAAAAATATTAACTTTGATATGATTTAGTGTACCTGATGACTCCACTACTATGGATTGATGTTCGGCCTGGTGGTTATTAACTGCTGCGTAAATATGGTGGCTGCTACTTGCTCTCCCCATCCGTGCCTTTCCCTCTCTATGCAAAAACCCTGGTTGTAACTTTGGGCAGTCCCGTTGGTAATGGGGTCCTTCGCATCTCCAACAGGTAATACGAGATTGAACCAATGCACTGTTATGTGACTGTCTTTGAAATGAGTTCCTTCCCCTGGAACTCCTACCCCTACTCGTTGTTCCCTGCAATGGTCGTGGACCTGTTTGCACCGTTTGCGATGAACGAGATGTAGCACTCGCTGCCACTGAAATCCCTACAGCTATTGTCCTTGGCACGACCCTGTTACCATATGGTGGTGGCCTTGAGCCCCCTCCCCTAGGAAATGTCCTCGGTGCCTTTCCTACGAATCCAGGGCGATGCGAAAATGTCGGTCTTGTACCCCCGGTTAGGTTCATGTGTTCTTCCGTGTAACGCGCATTTTCCACTACCTCCGCTACTGTAGATGGTTTCCACATCCATACCATAGCTCTTATCTTCGAGTTCAATCCATAAACGAAGTGCTCTGCCTATCGTTGGTCATTGTCCATATACGAAACATATTTGACCAGTTCCATAAACCTGATCTCATATTCTTCTACAGTTTTGTTTCCTTGTACTAAGGCATGAAATTCCCCTATCTGTTGTTCCTCGTAGTATGCTGGTAGATATTTCCTTCGGAACCTCTCCTCGAAAACTTCCCAAGAGACTGTGTCTGGGGTAAGGTGTAGTTGTCTTTCCAAGTTGCCCCACCAGTTCAAGGCGTTGTCTCTTAACTGAAAAATTGTGATCTTTGCCTTTGAGTTGGACGCATAGTCTCTTAAGGAAAAACACCTTGTCATGCCTTCCAGCCATGCTTCCGCGCGTTCAATGGCGCGACCTCCGGCAAACTTTGGAAGTTTGATCTTCTGAAATTCTCGCGTGATGTCTTTAGGTGGAAGTCCTCCCCCTGAATCCCTTGACGCTTCTGGATTACTCATTCCAGATGGTGGAGGTTCCACTTCAGTACCTGCCAGTTGGCACCCCTTTAAAGTCTCGTTAATGGCTTCCAACGAGCGCAGTATGAGGGCTAGTTCGGGCGATGGTGGTGGTGGTGCTGGTGGTGTTGGCGGTGCTCGTGACGACGCTCCCCTGCCTCGACCCCTTCGATTCCTGACCATCTTGTATACTTTAACCTACATCACCCCAAAGTTGTCAGGGTGAGTTCAAGGACGTTTCATATTGGTGCTACTTAAAATTAGAAATAGGGTTAGGCGTAAGTTTTCTTTACTTGTCTGTAAACAGACATTACTCCATTAGGGGATTTGCTAGGTTTGGGTTAGGATTAAGTGTCTAATCTTGGTTTGTTCACCCTTGCGAAAATAATTATTGGTTCCCTTACCCTGTAGCTACGTTAGCCTTGTGCTTTACTCATCACTTCCTAGTACCTATTCCACCTCCTTCCCGCTTGTCCTAGTCTAAGCCTTAACATCATTAATTAACTTTAAGGTATATTAACCTTACACTTAATAAAATAATTAATTTAAAAATTATTATTATACTAATTTAACGCAAATTAATTTTACTTTAATTTAAACTAACTTGACCTTATTTATATATAAATTATTTATACTAAATTATTTAATTTATTTTAAATTATTTTTAACACTTTAAAATATATATAAAAATAATTAAACGTGCACACAAGGATTCGGGCACGCATGGGTTCCACGTTCTCGTCTGTCTTCCTCAAGCTCCCTCGTATCTAACCCCCAAATTCTACACCTGTCAGCTCTTCGAATCCCTACACGTCCTTCTCACTCACTGAGACCCTCCTTGCGTCATTCTTTCTCCTCCACAGATCTGCCTTTCTCTGTTCAGAGGTTTCCTAGATCTCCCTTGCCATGGCTCACATCCTCATCGTTGTTCTGAGCACTTTGTTAGCGCTAGTTATTGTTGTATCTGCTCCAGTTCGTTTTGCAGAAACATAATATATTGATGTGGTCACTGACAAGATCCAGGACTTGGAGTCCAGTCTCTTTGAAATGTTGGGAACCAATCCCCTGTCTGTACACTTTGCGGAGTTCGCCCTCAGGTATGGTAAGAGCTATGGTCTCAGTACCTTCATGAAGAGAGTGGAGTTGATCGAATCAAGAAATTGCATAACCCTTCCTTATACTGTGGTAATGAATGGTAATTTCCTATTTTTTTTTTTTGCAGTGAGAAATAAAAATGATTTGCTTGTAATTCCAGCTCTGTATGGATTTTGGTGTTCTGTCTTCGGTTTATTTCTTTTGTATTTAAAAAAAAATTCATTCATCTATGTAAACCTGTTGTTATATGTGTATATATGTTGTTATATGTGTATACAGGATCGTTCAATTTCATCAACCGAGCCGAAGCAGCTCTTTGGATTCCCCCCAGAAATCACTCGTCAATATCCGACCCTCAGGTCTTTCCCATTTCTTCACGGCCTCTGCCCGGGACCATGCCCAAATTTCCCCCTAGGAATCCTGTTTATCGGGCTTCGAGGTTTCGTAATCCCCAATGTCGAGAATTTTTGTTCCTTCAAACTCCCGATTGTCGATTCACCGATACGACACTTTGTGTGCTAGCCCTCTAGGCTAGACATCCTTCTCATATGACTATAGTTCCATGTGACCCCAGCCCTATCCTACATCGGAGTTTCAGGGTTCCAAATGTAGAACCTCACAAGTCCTTAGGACTCGCGATTCTCCGATCCCTGATATGCTACTAGCGCATTATCCTTCCAAGCTATGCCTGTGGTCCACACGGCCTCTCCTTGTGACCGCAGTCTTATCCCTTATCGGGATTTCGGGGTTTTCAACACCCTGATACCCTTCTCCACGGGATCCGCGATCCCCAATATGTCGATGCACTCCCTTCATACTTTATCCCCTCCCATACGACCCTTTCCCATGTGACCACCGTCATACTCCCTGTCGGGATTCGAGGTTTCGCGACTTTCGCTGTCACGAACCTCTGCCCTTCCAGTCTCCCGATTACCGATCTACCGATGCGGTACTCGTGTGTTAGCCCTTCGGGATAAGCTCTTGGTCCATATGACCATTATACCACAAGGCCACAACCTTGTCCCTTATTGGGGTTTCAGATATCACAATATCGAATTGCATGAACCCCGTGTCTATGAGATTCCCGATATCCCGATACCCGATGCGCCTCTTCCTTGTGCGTTCGCCCCTTTTCGGCTATGCCGAGGTCCATGTGACTGGTTCCTATGTGACCATTTCCTTATGGCTCCCCATCGGGGTTTTGGTCCTCCTCGAGCAAGAATTTCATCACTTCTAAATTTGTGATGCCATTTATTGTTTACCTTTGGACAATGAATGGTTAAAAATATAAATTTTCAGCGCCCCCTTAACATTTTATTTAAGCGGGTTACAACTTTAACTTTTGCGAGTTAAATGTTAATGAAATCAGGATTTGGGGTTTCCCATAACAAAGAATCGATGTAACTTGAATCACGAAACCCCGATCTCCGATTTCACGATACGCTAAAGTCTTAATTAAGACATCAGTTAATTAATTCGTTTTTAAGAAGGTTTAAGAGCTAAGCTAATTATGTCGCGGTTTCGGGGTTTTCGGTTTCGTAGTACGTGGACACTTTGTCCCTAGGATTCGCGATATCCCGATCCGTGATGTAATCCGCCACCTGTCCACCGTTGACCCTTCCGTGGGCCTTCCTATCCCTTGGCTCATCGGGAAATCGCATTTCGCGATTTGGCAACTCTTGTTGCTATGTTCCCGGGACTCTCGATATCTCGATCCGCGATGACAACTGGCTTCCACTACGGAGCTTTCCACTTTTCGGAAAATCAGGCTTTACAGTTTCGAACTGCAAGGTCCACTCATCCACGGGATCCGCGATTTCCCGATTCGCGATGACCCGATGGACAACCTCCTGTCGGGACCTTTCCCGATGGCTCCGATCACTTCCACGCATCCCCAGAACTGACGGTCCTGATCGCCCCTCATTGTTTCAGGATTTCCAATACTCCGATGACAGAAGTCTTCTGTCAACTCGAAACCCCGGTAGCCAATATACCAACGGGTCGTTTGATCTCTACCATGTGTCCCTTCAAACGGATGGTCCAAATCAATCCTCGGGACTCGCCATTTCCTAAAACCGTAAACACTTACCCTCGCGACCCCCGATGTCCAGATCTCTGATATGGCGAATGATCATGCGACACCTGTCAAGAGGTTTGATGCATAATGTGAAATTTCCCACTCTAATGCATTTGTATCCTGCGTAATAGACAACTCTCTTTTTGGGATAATGACATTTGCGTGAGCATTATTTGGGGTCAAAATTGCTCTCTTCGGCACGGTTAAAATTTGTATGGGTCTATTGTTCTTGAGATTTTGCATTATTTAAAATTTGTCAAGGCTAACACAAGCAAGTAATTTACACACTTCCTGCGCAATACAAGTTTTCCGAATCTCTTTGCTGCTGCGCATTGGCAGTTCCTCATTTGGGGTAAGTTTGAGATGAAGTAGGTCTTTCCTAGGTCTTGAGAATATCCTCTTGCATTTTATTTAGTGTAGTTCGTGTAGTTATTGAATCTTACCAACTTCAAGCCTTAGAAAGAAGTTTCCCTCGACATTTTCATCGATTTCAGGTGTCTATTTTACCGGAAACTTCATTAACAAGTATTGCTCAAATAAAATTAAGTTACCACTTCTCTTTTTCGCGCTTAATAGCTTTATCCGGCTGCTTTAAGGGTAGCCATTTCATGGGAAGTGATCCTTCAAACTATCTGGTTTGCTGCCACTTATTTTAAAGGGCGTTCCTTTGAATATTCAGACTAAGACTTTATTATCCATTCATGATCCAGTTAAAGGGTATTGCCTAAAGCTGTTGCTTGTGATATATGAGACCACTTGCTTAGATAATACATGGGTGCTATCTTGAGTATATTTTCTGATACTGTATCAGTCATATTGGGTCAAGATGAATGTTGCTTGACATAATCTATTAAGACGCAATTGATGTGTTTTGCTTACAGGTTAAGCGTGGATGGAGTTAGCGTTTGGGGTTTTTGGCCCTTAGGCCTAGATTTCGAACTAAGACACTCTGATACCATGTGTAACAACCAAATAATTCTAAACATCATTTACTTTCATAAGAATTTGTTTCATAAACTGAGACAATAACTTCATAACATAATATTCATTTTTATAACAACAACTTCAGTAACTTAGATTTATCAATGAATAATGATTGCATGGCAGAATGAAATAAACACATAGTTTAACAAATTACCTGGTTCTGATGCTAATTTCTATTGCCTTGCTGCCTTGCTGTTGCCTTTCTGCTACCTGATGCACAGACCAACCCTGCCACAAACAAAGAATAACTGCCCAAACCTACTGTCCTCCCTGCCAACTAGGAAAACTACCTAGCTCCAGAATATCTATGGATATCCTGGCCCCCGTGCCCAAAACCTCCAGCAACTCGATGCCTCAACTGATCAAAAGCCACAGCGAGAAACTCTCTACTCACAGCAAATCCAACAGTCCTCTGAATCCATCCCCCTCATCCTCTGTTCGAATGCCCCTCACGTCCACCTCCTTTCCTCCCTTATTCCCCTTCACCAACTCATGTAGTTACTTCCTCAACCACCACCGTGCATGTCCCTTATCCTTCCTTTAATGTTTTATCTTCTCGGGATTCATAGGCTATCCCTTGTTGCATACACAACCATTTTATATCATATACCATTGATCTCTTAGATTTATTTCTCAGGTCATTAAATGTGATCTGTAGTTAAATTATTACTTAGTTAACCACAATTATATCCTTTAATTAATTAATAACTCACTTTATTAAGATCATTAAATCATCTTTGTTTAATTAATAACTTGTTACCACAATTAATCCCCTAATTAGTTTTACTTTATAATCTTTAAACATTTATCCAACTAGGGTCGTTACATTGTGACTCAACAGGAAAAGTTGAATCAAGGACATGTCAAATGGGTTGAATATATGCAAAATTTCACTTTTGTGATTAAACATATTTCTGGTACTGCTAACAAAGTTGTTGATGCTTTGAGCAGGAAATGTTTGTTGTTGCAGGAGTTTAGAGTTAAAACATTGGGTTTTGATGACCTCAGGGACATGTACAGAGATGATCTAGATTTTAAGGAGGCATATGAAGCAACTGAGAATCCAATTCTCAAAGACATAAGCAAATGGATAGAATACATGATCCAGGAAGGATTGTTGTTCAAGGGCAATCAACTGTGTATTCCAAAATGCTCCATGAGGGAGAACTTGTTGAAGGAGAAACACAGTGGAGGATTGGCCGGACACTTTGGTCATGAAAAGACATTCGCAAAGCTGGATGAGTCATATTTTTAGCTGGGAATGCGAGAAGACGTCAAAATATTTGTGGATAGGTGTAGAATTTGTCAGCATTCTAAGGGAAGGATGCAGAATGTGGGGTTTTATCAACCATTACCCACACCTGAGAGACCGTGGGATGAAATCAGCATGGATTTTATATTGGGGTTGCCAAGAACACAAAGAGGTTCTGATTCAATCTTTGTGGTGGTGGATATATTTTCCAAAATGGCACACTTCATTCCATGTCAGAAAACCAGTGACGCAACTCACATTGCGAATCTGTTTTTCAAAGAAGTCATTCGACTTCACGACTTACCAAGGGGTATAGTTTCAGATCGAGACACTAAGTTTGTAGGACACTTTTGGAGGATCTTATGGAAGAAGATATCAACTAACTTGTCGTTCAGTTCAGCTTATCATCCTCAGATAGATGGACAGACATAAGTGGTAAACAACAGTCTGGGAGAATTGTTGAGGAGCCTGGTGACAAAACACAACAACCAGTGGGACAACATATTACCACAGGCATAATTTGATTACAACGACTCAGTTAACATAAGTACAGGGCAGAGTCCATTTCAGATTGTGTATGGAATACAACCGAGAGGAATTTATGAGTTAAGGCATACAGAACTGAATGGAACTAGGAGCGCTAGTTCGGAAGATTTTGTAGAAGCGATGAAGGAACTTCACAGCCAGGTGAAGGAGCGTTTACAGAATTCAAGCCAGCAGTATAAGAGAAGAGCAGATCAACACAGAAGAAAACTTTAGTTTGAAGTTGGTGACTTGATTCTGGCACATTTGAAGAAAGAAAGGTTCCCGAGAGGAACATATAATAAGATAAAAATGAAGAAAATCGGGCCATGCAGGGTCTTGAAGAAATTTGGGGCAAATGCTTATGAGATTGAATTACCCGATGGGATCGGAATTTCTCCGATATTCAATGTCTCATATTTATACCCATACAAAGCTGAGGAAGTAGGAACAAGTGATAAACAATCATAGGTTCAGTGGAAAAAAAAGATGCCATTTGCAGAGAAGCCACAGATAGAAAGCATACTAGACAAAAGAATTGGCAAGAAGACCAGAAGAAAACAATACTTTGAATACTTGGTCAAGTGGAAGGGACATCCAGTTGAAGATGCCAGCTGGGAGAATGAAGCAGAGATTCTGAAGCATGGACAAACCATGCAGGAGCTCATGGAAAGGAGCCCATGAAAATTTTCAAGTGAGGGAGTATGATGCAGGAGCATCGTCAATGTCAAGCGAGCGTGGAGCAAGCGAAAAAAAATTTGAGCACATGATAAATTGTTTAAACCTTTTGAAGATTGGATGCGCCAAACTTAAATGAGATAGTTAAGAAGAGGCATACTTTTATATTGTAAAAGGACCTTGAGCGATCCACTCTCGTCCATAGTAGGTAGAAGGCATTTATGTTGGTAGGTAGCTTTGAATTCTCTGATTAGATAGTTTTAGTAGTAGAGGGAAAACGGATATAGACACCCTCATTGTGTAATTGTAACATTATTATGAAGAGAGCATAGAAGAGAAGCAGAGATCTGTGTAGAAGACTCCATGTACAGAAGTTATGAATTAATACAAAGAAACTGTGATTCAGACTCATGGTGTTCATGTATTCTCTGTGTATGCATCTTTAACTGTTATGCTCATGAATGTTTTACTCTTTATGTCATGCAATTGCTTTTATCCTATGTATGAATGATTTCCTATTGAATGTTTGAAATCTGAGAGGAAAGGGTAGTGGAATGAGTTTCAATCGTTTCTCTATCTGAGAAAGAGTTCCTACAAGGAGTGCAGTTGAATTGTCCGCAAGGAGTGCATTGACAACAAGTTCAGAGGTTCATCTCTGAAGGATCAGAAGGGATAGTGGTTGTTCTCATTTCCTCAGAGTGTAGTTGGGAACAGGAGCTATGCAAGGACTGCGTAGGCTGAGTGGAGTCTCAGAGTAGCGAACCTGAGTGGAGAATTTAGGGGTCGTTGCTGCAGAGCGTGCGCAAGGTCAGAGAGCAATTAACACTTCAAGTGTTAGAAGGTTGCCACAAGGAGTGCGCACATGAGTCTTATCTTAGACTCAAAATTGTGAGAAAACTCAAGAGGGATAAAGCCTTTGAAGCTATTGAAGGTAGCACAAGGAGTGGGTGCATATCGAGTGACTTGAAGGCATCAGAGTTTTGTGTCGCAGGTGGTTAAGTCCAGGAAAGAGTCCTTGGTTCGTTTCACCGGAAACATCAAGGAGGAAGAGACAGACGGTCAGAATCTTGTGGAGAGGATTTGCGAAATCCTGCCAGTCGTTCGATCTGGTAAAGAAGCGAGGAGGTTACGACTGCGTCCGGAGTTCAAGCTCTAGGGATCGTGGGCCATCAGATTTTCACCCAGTTACCCATCAACCGTCCGATTTGAAAGGAGTTGCACAGGGTTTAAATCCTCATGAGAAGAGTGAAAACCCCAAGAGCATCGGGATATTGAGGCATCGAGGTTCGAGAAATAGGGAATCCTGTGGACCAGAGATCGGGTAAATCCATCGCAGAAATCCCGACCAATTCAGAGCCATCCATCTGTTGGGACAGGTGGCAGGAATCGAGAGCCATAGATATATCGGGAGTTCAGAAGTCAAGAGCCCGAGACCTTTTGAGTTCCGAAACAACGAGAGGATCACAATCATGGATCTCATGAAGGATACGCGCCGGGTGATCATTCAACAGGGATTCGGTCATTGGGGCTCACATAGGTGAGTGGTTTGAATTTGCATTTGGCGAAGTCTGAGGTTCAATCTGAACCGTCCATCTATTTGTGATGTGTGTCGGAAGATCTGAAGAAGCTGGGGTTTGGCATTTCGGAGGTCCTGAAGACACGATACTCTTACATTTTGGAATCACAAAGTTCGAAATCCCGATGGGGAGGAAAGCTCCATTGTGGGGCCCAACTGATGTCATCTCTTCGTAACAGGGGAATCGGGAAATTCCAAGGTGAAGACCCCGAAGCATACGAGAGTCGTCCATATTTAAGGACGCATGGCATCGATCTCGACTTTTAGAGGAAGTCCTGAAAGGGGAGTCATATCGGAAAATCGACATTTGAGAGATCGGGGAAATCGAAGGCCAAAGAACTTCGGCATTTGAAATCATGAAAACCCGAGGGAGATCTGGAGCCGTTGATTTTAGTGACCGATCATAGTCGTTGATTGTGTTTTATGGTGGAAGGGCATCTTAGTGACGTCATATCGGGATTTGGAGTGTCGGGAATCCGGAGGATGAGAGGTCGCCTACATTTCAACATCTTAAACTCCTAAATCCTGAAAGGTGGTAAGATTCAGGTCATGTGAAAGGAGGTCATGTGGACCACGAGCCTAGCCCAGAAGGCTAACCAAAGATTAGAGCATATTGGGAAAGCAGAGATCAGGAAATTGAGAGCCAAAGGGTCATGACATCGGGAATTTGAAAACCCCGAAACCCGATTTTCTATTCTTCTGTCGTGAAGAGAACAATGATCGGCCTAGAGGCTGCGAGGAGCAGAAAAGACCTGTGGGTCAATTTCAAAGGAGATTCCAGTGGAGAATCGAAGGAGCCACTCCGGCTCAAGGGTAAAATTAGAACGATCCTTAAGATCGGGAGGTCAGCGTAGAGGCCTTTTCTAAGGCAGAGGGTGCGGTCTACGTCAACATATATAGAAAGGGCTATGTTTTAAAAACCAAATGGTAACGGTTGGAGGTGCGTGCCCCAACCCACAACACATTTCAATTTAAATAAATTTATTGCCACATATATAATAAGAAACATATGGTGGCGCACTATTTGGGCGGCCCTTCCTAAGGATTTACCTCTGCCTGAAGGTTGCGGGGTCGAATCTAGCCAACAACATAAATTTTAAGACAACGCCAGGGTGACACGTGGTGACCACTCAGTGGGCCATGTGTCATCATTTCAATCGCCATCAATGACACATGTCATATGCCAACTTGTCCAAAATCTTGCCAACCAACACCTACCATGTGTCGTACGACCCTACCATGTGTCATACGGCTCTGCCACGTGTCGTATGGTCTGCCACGTCAGCATCCGTACAGAGTGTACAAATTGTACAGTCAACACATTTTTTTTGCATGTTCGTCGTTTTGAACAGAACGCGATATCTATCTCATCCAACGTCTGTTTGAACCCAAACGATTTGTGTTGGGTTCGTGATGACGAGGCCTACGCTCCCATTCAATTTGAAGAAATTCTGAGGACTTTGAATTTTGAGCAAAATTTGATCCCCTGGATCAGTCTGTTAGTATTTTTTCCTCTATTGCTTAGCAAGATTTGGGTTATCCTCAGCTTGTTCCAGTTACCAAGACTATGTTTGATTTTAACAAAAGAACCAATCACCCTTTAGGGATCCTTCCTTAGTTTCCTGTAACTTTGGGAGGGATAACTGTCTTGATTGATGTTATGGTAGTCCAAGACCCCTTGGATTTCAATTTACTCCTTGGGCGAGATTATGTCTATTCCATGAAAGCTATTGTGTCGACTTTTTTTGTCTAATATATTTCCCTCACGATGGAAGAATTGTGGCTATTGATCAACTTTCCTTCATTGGTCCTGACTTGATTACCAACACAATGACCTCTCTAAACGGTTCTTATATGCAGATGGTATTTCCCCTGCCACATGTCAATTATGGTGTTATCTCCCATGCTTTCATCTATTAATGAAGATGAACCTCTCACTGTAAGCTCAACCTTTTATGAATTAGATCATGTAGTTGACATGGTGATATCTTTGATAGGGCTATTAGAGCTAGATATCCCTACCCTTATCGAGGCCATAGACATGTACTCCTTCCAGATTTATTTTCTTCCATCTAGGAAAGATCTCTTGGAAGCCATGATTAACGTTTGTCCCTTGACATGTATTCCTTCCAGAGCATTATCCTCTTGGAAGCCATGATCAAGGAGAGGTCACGAGCATAGTTTTCCTCTCTGTAGCAAAACCGTTAAAAAATGAAACAGAAGCTACAAGCATGGTTTTTCTTCTCTGTGGCAAGCTCGTTAAAAAATGAAACAACAGTCATGAGCATAGTTTTTCCTCTCTGTAGCAAGCTCATTAAAAAATGAAATAGAAATCTAGGGATTGAACCCGAAGCCCTGAGCATAGGTCTTTTCCCATGTCAATCTCGTTAATAAATGAAATAGTCACCTCTCATACCAACTTGAGTATTTCGTTAGGTCTCATATTTGAACCTTCATTTCATCCACCTGTATCCTTTTTCTCCATCTAGTACAGAAATTGGTGACAACCTCAAAGTCGGTGAATGAATTGAATCTGGGGGGTCATGTCTCCAGCCTTTGATTATCATTATGGATCTAAGACACTAGCTTTTCAAGCTGGGGGAAGCGTACCAACCATCCATGAGTACCATTACCTTTGGAAATTACGTTGGGAAGTTACAAGCATACGTTTAATTTTGTTTCAAGCTTGTGTAAAAATGAAACCAATACCGAGCTTAGTCTTTGTTCTTTCTTGTGCTCGCAAAAACATGAGAATGTAACTGCGTACAATTTTATCACTTTTTCGGACTCGTAAAGGTTATACGAAAAATGAACCCCCTAGAGTCTCCTTTAAGATCATTTTAGACTCTCTAAACACAAAAATCTTGCCAAGTGATCTTGCTTCCTTTCCCACTCGTTAAAAGGTTTGAAAGGGCATCTTTCGAGTGATAATTTATCTCTTTTTCGACCTCGCGAGACTAACATTACGAAAAAGGACAACCCTGGAGTCATCTTTAAGTTCTTTTCAGACTCTCTAAGCATGCAAAATCACCGAGTTTACCTTCTTTGGACTTGTTAAAAAATATATACATTGAAGGGCCCATATGGGACCGAACCCTTACTTCTTCCAGTTCGTTAAACAAAGGAAGAGGGACTTGCCAAAGGTGATTTACATCAAGAATGTGTTACCCTCCTCAAGCTCGTTAAATCAAAAAAATGTAATCGTCTATCTGGATGGGGGAAAAATTTGAAGGAAGCAAGCCAAGCGGCTTTTGAAAACATCACCAGTCACTCTTACAGCCACCCTTGAACGAGTCTATTCCTGTCGAATCCAACATATTATCAAGGAATTAGAATTAGAAACCAGTTAGTACCTTGGGACCTGCATGCCTCAATGGCAGGCCTCCTTGAATCTGACAGTAGGTTTACATCATCGACCTCTGATCAGATGATTCCACAAATGTTTGACTTCAAATCATATATTCACATTTGTTGGAATGTACTAGGGTACCTTGGGAATCATTGACATCAATGGTGATTTCCCTTGCACTTGTTAACGGTTTACCTCATTGGCCGGTAATCAAGTGGTTTCTACCATGTTCGACATCAAGACATCTATTCACATGGTTAGAATTGTACTACATTGGGATCGGTAAGAAGACCCTGGGATGAATGATCAATCTGATATCTACTTTTCCCAGGTTGCGACAAAGTTTCTCTTGAATATTGACACATATACTGTCACATAGATCCACTTTGTATTGGTTTGTGGCTATGTCTTGTCGTCTCATAGATCCACAGTGTATTTTTCATGGCTACGATCAATTCATGTCATGGAAGTATAGATTCACATTGTATCTTTGGTTCTATACACTTTGTTAATATAATTATGGATCTATAGTGTATCTTATGGCGGCCATACCTTGAAAGTATTTATCACCCAAGCATAGGTATTCCTGCCTTGGGTTTGAAACATATCATAATATTTGTTTGATGGTGGTGTGCAACTTCTGTCAGGTTCTCTGTGTCCATACCCTTTCTTGAAGAAGTCTACAAAGTACTTCAGTCATCATTTTCCATATTCTAACTTCACACTTTGGGGGGAAATCTGTTACACGTCAAAATTACTCACTTCAATGATGACCTATTGTCATCATTACAAATGTTGCAAGTGTTTCATTTTGGTCACAAGTGTCGCAAGTGTCTCAAACATCATACTGTCATCTTTCCTATGTTGTGTCTCAAAGATATCACAAAGAACACTTGAAAGACACCCTCAGAGACTAGTTTAAGAAGTAGAAATCACCTGACAAAGAGTACAAATATTTTACCATGAAAAAGACCTTAAAAGTCATTTTTGAAGGGCAACTCTCCCCTACCCACTTTCAGGGAGTGCTAGTGCTCCTTGAACTTCTTTGGGGGAGAGTTACAACACTTTGTGCACCATTTTGGGGGAGCGTTGGGCTGTTTGAGGAAATCTTGGGTTGTTGAGGAAAATCAGGGAAAAATCCCCCTCATCTCTAGAGTTATTTGGATTTGAATTTGAGGTCAAGGATGGATCTTAGGGAGGATCCACAATTGATGGAAAAGGATCCTCAACCTATCCCAAGAATCTCTAAGGTGGTTGGGTCTCTCCAAGCTTATATAAGGAGGTCTTCTCATGGTGAAATTCATATAGAGAAATTGAGAGATACCTAACTTATGATATCATAAGGAAGGGCATACATTGAAGGCATCAAACTTATGATCTCATAAGGAAGATAATCAATGAAGCATAGTAATTTTGTTTGTGGATCATTTGATAAAGGGGTTGGACAAGGAGAGATGGAAGAGGTTGTTGCAGCTTCATCAAAGGTATGTAATTATCTCTATTGAGTTCTCATTAATACACGTGCTTGGCTTGTTTCTTTCAAGATTGTGTATACCTACATGAACTTGTCTTTAATGGATAGATCTAGTTTCAAACTAATCATAGTAGAATAGGAAGCATGTTTTATCTTTGATTGGATTGTGGGACTTGTTGAATAGGTTGGGGATCATAGCTCAACTTGGACTGGGCAAGGACAAACATCATAAAAAGGTACATCTTCTTCCTCTTCTCTATAGATTAGCTTGGCTAGGTTTAAAGGGATGTTAGTGACCAAAGTTAGCACTTTTCTGTCTTGATATTAGAGATTTAGGGTTCAAGAGAGAATCCAATTGTCTGTAGGGGGATTTTACTGTAACAATGATGATCCCAAGGACAATGCACATTAGTTGGTGATGATCCCAATGTTGCATGGTGACAAAACCAATGAAACATCTAGACTCCACTCAACTAGTGAAGCTGAAGAGAATATTATCCTAGAGGAATATTCTCCCTAAACTTTAGGAGATTGGATAAAGACTAATAAAAATAGGAAAAATAAATCCTAGGTGTGTGTGAAGTAACTCTAACATTGCCTTCCCTTGTCATTTCCTTGCATGGTATGGTATGATATGGTATGCAAGGAAAGGAAAGGTATGGTATGCATTTCCTTTCCTTGGTATGATATGATATGGTATTATATGATATACCTTGCCTTGGTATTCCTTTCCATGGTATGGTATGCTATGGTATGTCCTTCCTCAAATTTGTATGGTATGGTATCATATAGTATGGTATGTCTTTCCTTGCATTGGTATGGTATGGTATTGGTATTCCATGCCTTGTCATGCCTTGCCTTGCCTTCACTTGCAGTGTCTTGTCTTTCCATACCATGCCTTGTCATGCCTTGCATTTCCTTCACTTGCAATGTCTTGTCTTTCCATACCATGCCTTTCCATACCATGCCTTGCCATCCCATGCCTTTCCATGTCATGGCATGCCTTGCCATTCCATGCCTTTCCTTTCGGCCTTTACTTCCAATGCCCTTTCTTTTCCAGTCCATCCTTTTACATAAAATTCCATTCCTTTCCATGCCATGCTTTTCAATACCATTTCATGCATTTCCATGCCATTCCTTTCCATACCATGCCATACCTTTCCATGCCATGCTATGTCTTTCCATGCCTTGCTTTGACATGCCATGCCATGACTTTCGATACCATGCATTTCCATTGCATGCCTTTCCATGCCTTCACTTTCCATGTCTTGCCTTGCATTCACTTTTCATGCCATGCCATGCCATGCCTTGACTAAATGAATATGTTTAATATGTAAATGAACAAGTTTGATACCTAAATTAACAAGTTTAATACATAAATAATACTTTTACTAAATTAAAAAGTTTAATACGTAAAAATTACAATCAAAGGAATCATTAATCATGTAATTATATAACTTTTTATCCCATATATATTATATAAAAATACTTGCATGAGAATTCTAATGTTTTTCCCAATGAGGCACAGTGGAATTTGCGGAGAGGACGTCGATTTTCAAGAACATTGTGTCAGGAATTTATGGGTAGTGTAGTTACATAGGA
>ML813574.1:0-32366 GCA_009831015.1 Picea engelmannii | reverse complement strand
AGGGACAAACATTCCTTAGGGTTTATACATTCTCTCCAGGGTGCACTTTGATTAGTGTAGGAGGAATGGCCTAGGGTGGGGAATGGTCCAGGCTCAACATTCCTTAGGGTTATACATTCTCTCCAGGGTGCACCTTGATTAGTGTAGGAAGAATTGCCCAGGGTGGGGAATGGTCTAGGTTCAGAAGACAGGACAAGTATTCTTCCTTGCTTGAGAAGAATAGTCCAGATATCTCATTGTTCTACTCTGAGGGAAGATATTCTTTTAGAGCTCACAAATTTGAGTGAAATATTGGCCCATATGATTTAGTTTATATCATAACATTGTTTTTGTGCAGGTTTCTATCATATGTTTTTTATGAAGATTGTATGACAGTAGATGAAGACTATTGTGGTGGATATGTTCCATTGTTTGTGACTATACGTTGTTGATCAAGTACTTGTGTGTTACTTGGTGTGGTAGTGTACCACTGGATTGAAGTTATGTACTACTATGGATAGACACAGTTGTGTTGTATTTTCATTCTAATTGCCTTGAATACTATCAACAGTTTATTGGAGATTATCATCATCCAGACAAATGATGAACATAGATTTTCCAGACGGAAAACAGTTCATAGCATTTACTCTTCTAGAATGAATCTTGTATCACTCTATGGTGTGAGTAACTTATCCAACATCATGTCTGATTACTCATATGAAGTATGGTTTCGAGAGATGATGTGGCTGATAGTGATGGTGATGCTCATGATCTAGTCATGAGATAGTCTAAACGACTATGTTGATGATACCGGGTAAATGGTATGTTTTTGTGCTCAAGACCATTATCTGTAATACCTCCCTAGCTAGGAGGGAGTGTTAATATTATGGTAGATGCGGGAGGTATTTACCTCCATGTGTGAACCTGATGAGAATAGAAGACTCTGGGAAGTAAGAGAAAACCTAATGAGTTGGCTAATAACCCTATAAGTCTTGTCGGCTCAAGAAGATAATTTATATTAGGTTATTAGCCTCCAAGAGAAGAAGTCAGCTAGAAATAATAATAATATATTGAATAGACATGTACCCAAAAGGAGAATTCGGCCCCAACAAATCTGGCAGAACCACTATAAATACAAGGCGCCAGTTCTCATTTGACACATCTCAGAATTGTAGAGCAGCAACTGGTGTACACTGCAGTTCCTAGTTTGGTGCACACGTGTGGAGGAGAGCTGGAGGTGTAGCTGCTACAGCAACCATTTTTCAATGTTAACTTGGACTATCTCTTGGCTAGGGTTTGGACTATCTAATAAGCTATTGTTGGTGCACTATCCTTGAAGGAAGATGTGCTACACCGTGTTTGGTTATATAGCCTAGGGTTTGCTTCCAAAGTAATTCTCATTCAAGGTTAAGGTGCTCGGAGGGTGCATTCGACTTATGGTTGGGTGACAAGGGTATTGTCAATGGTAAAATGAGCACACAATCTTCTGTATTCTAACAAAAACTAAGGCACATCTAGAAGAAAGAAGATTTGATTTGAATAAATTTGATAGAGGTAATGAAAGATATGTTATTCCTATGCATAGAAATACTTTTTGGACTAACAAGTGGATGAAGGATCCTAGAAATAATTTTTTGCAGGTCCATCACTGTGATCCCAGTGCGTAGTACATAAAAGGTTAAGAATCATTTAAAAGAAAGAGAGGCTTGACACTTTGTTATAGTTGCATAAGATCGGGACATCTTGCTAAGGAATGCCCTGATATAGGTCCTATTTGTCTTTGTTGTAAAGTCATTGGTCATGAGATTTTGGATTTCCCTAGAATGATTGATAAAGTTGAAAAGATGAACATGAGACAAGAAAACCCTGAAGAAGGTAGAGAAACTAAGGATATGATCGAGAACCAGAAAGAATCAGAGAATATATTATTACAGCTGAAAGAAACATTGAATGATCACAGAGACATCAGTTTACTAGATATCTTAAAAGAAAAGTAGTGCATAGAAACAAGAATAGGAGACTTCGACATAGACTGTGTTCTGGATAAGGAAACACATGTGAACATTATGCCAGAAAGTACTTGGGAAATTTTGGGAAAGCCTGCTATGATTCCTTCATTGGGAAGGATAGGATTTTTTAAAGGAAAGATGATAACCCTATGTGGGAGACTTACTCATGTACCTATGATTTCTCATGGAGCATCGACTGAAGAATAATTTGAGGTCATTAAGTTTGTTGAGAACAATGCTCCTTTTTCACTTTTTCTAGGAACGACCTGGATTGATAAAGATCATATCCGAAGAAATGAACAGGAAGAAACTACATAACAAAAAAAGAAAGAATTAAGGGACTTCATGGCTAGGAAAATAACGATACTAATACAAGAACAGGAGGACAAGTCGAAGAAGTAGGAGGCTGTCAAAGTTGAAAGAATACAAGAAGGCTTGAAGAACCTGTCCATCCAGGAGAGAAGAGAACCTACCCTAGAAGTAATAATAAAAGAGGTATTACACTCGAACCCTTTGAAAGACTCTCAGGAATGCGAAGTTACTACACTAAGAGAAAATAAGAATGGGAATGGAAATAGGAACCCAACGACTCGGGTCAAAGAAAAGAAGACTAGAAATATCAATAAGAAGAAACCAAAGTTAAAAAAATTGCAGGAGGTTCCAGAAGAGACCTCGTAGAGAGCACGATTTCATAACTTGAACCTCGTCAGAACAGTAGAACACTATAGAATGAAACTTCGACTTGGTGAAGCTATGTGACTGTTGGAGGCATCCTGACTATTAGAGTGATGCTCCAGAATGGTTAGAACTATAGTTATTTCTAGAAAGATTTCCATTGGACCGTTGAGACCGCGCCATAACAGATGGATTGAGGTATTCCTGCCCGTTGGAGGAATCTGTTATGATGTTGTCTATTTATTCCATCGAATGATGCACCGAGACCACTTTTGCAGCCCAAGATATTCGAGATAACAGATAAATGATTTCTATCACACTGTACTTTTGAGACCTCGCCACCTTTTTTTCTTACCTTGAGCGTCCCTTCACCTACCTAAACAAATTGATCATGAGTGTGCATGTCGAGCGATCTTAGCACAGTAGAGAAATTTATGGAGGAGATCTTAATAAACCTTATGAATGAGAAGGTCATGCCTGCAGGAGTACAAGCCTCATCGATGTGTGGATTTCAAGCACCCCCCTCGACTGGACGTCGATCTGGGCCATCCTGAACCGTGACGGGGAAGAGAAGCAAGCACCGCGATGATCTACCAAACACAAAGTTGATCCTGTCGGTCTTGCCTAGCTACATCCTGCCTTTGGCTGGCGTAGTTAGTCGTGACAGTGTCCCAAGAGATTTTGAGTACACATTCATCACCCTGTACCTCCCGAAAGGAATACATACAGTAGGACCATAGTTGGGACTGATCCCAGACCTCAAGATAAGTGATTTCAACCTCAGCGATAGAAAGAATTATGCGATGTTTTCACTGCATCGTTACCTGATGAAGACGACTGGGAGGAAGCCTAAGATAGTTCCCCATCCATGGATCAAGGAGATTGTGAGGCCAACTATCTTAAACGTCATGAATATATGCCACTTCGACAAACATCAGGAGGTTATTGCCTGAGTTAAACTCCTCCTGTCATGCTACCATGGCAGGTATATGTGGTTGGACAAACGCATGACTGTGGATCCGGTGTTGATCTACTTGATCACCAGAATAAGAATGCAAGGACCATACCCTCACCAGTTCTATCTAGAGAAGGATACAGAGCGCTCCCTGGCATAGCGAATAAAGAAAACCTATGGCGATGTGGAGAAGGGGAAGCGAGGCTAAAAGGTAGCCTCCATATAGGATAATGCAATGTGCCTAGCTTGTCAATTAATTGTTGGAAATCTCATTAGGAAGAACTGACCAACGCAAGTCACGAAGTTCATAATCGACCTAGCAGGGAAGTGCGTCGAAGGCATGCAGATGAACTGGGCGAGCTACCTTGTCAGTGAGTTGGAGAAAGAATTACGCGAAGCGTAGGACCAATGCTATGAGTTCCACTTTAGCGGGTTGTTAATATTAGTTGCATTTGTCGCTTGGGAGATGCCAAAGGGAGAAACATTCCCTGAATTCGAGCCATCAGAACCAATGTTTGCGAGGTTCACCACCTTGTGGTATTCAAGCGACATGGCGAAGAAGTGGTAGTCAAATGCGGTGTTCCACACATACTACCTACAGCTAAAGCGGGCCATTGAATCCTTCCCCCAAATGATGTCGAATACACTCCATTGGTTCAGGCCACTCATGAAGTTCCACGCAGACCAACACTTCATATATATCACTGCACATGGGGATGAGAGCAAGGAGGATCTGCAGTGGTACTACAAGTTGATTGAGGAAGATATGGAGGAGATAACCAAGGAATGGTTGACTGAATTCCTTGTACTGGTTGGAGATGAAAAAATATTCGACCTCGACCTCATCAGAAGTCTTATGGTCATTAGGACTGAGTGGGAAAGACTGAGCAACACTAATAAAACAAAGAAGAAGGAAGAAGTGCAAGAGATAAATAATGCATCGTAGGAAACTGCGCATGATTCACCTGAAGGAGGAGGAGGTGACGAGGTAAACCAAGAAGAGGAAGGGGAAGAAGAGAAGTAGGAAAAGGGTGAAGTGACACTGCCAAAGGATCTCCTTACAGAGGACGAGATATCAAAGAAAAGGAAGGTTTCTCCAAATAAACTCTCAATGTGGAATAAGTCCTGAGACCATAAGCCTTAGTCACAGAATGTGCCCACAGTGGATGATTTTGACCTCATCATTGCAACTGTAGTAGATTCTTTGAAGGATGTTTACCAGTGAAACAAATCAAAGCAGGAGACAATGTATGACAGAATCGAGGCGGAGCTGAAGGGGGTACAACAAGCTCTCTATTCGAGCCGCACAGTGTCTACTATGCCATTGTCATCAAAAGGTGTAGAATTGGGGGATGAGCCCAACCGATTGCGAAGGATAATAGATGCAATAGAGGCTCACCTTCGTCGAGTTCAAGAAGAGAAGGATTTGGCCACACAGGCCTTGAGGCAAGCAAAGGAGGATTCCCTAGAGAAACTTTAGGTTGCACAACAAGAGAACGATGACATTAGAGCGAAGTTTGAAGAAGACAGAGAGAAAAAGACTAGTTGCTCATGGAACAGATGGGGGTTAGAGAGGCAGTGACTAGATCACTTCATTCTATGTCGGGCTTAGCTCAGATAGAATAAGAGACAACTAAGATCCAAGTGGAAAAGCTTGTTAAATCCATTTAGCAGTATCAGGCAAGAGTAGCAGAGCTAGAACACCAAGCAGTGCCTAGCACTCTGCAAGAAGTGTGGGATTAGAGAGAAGAAATTGCCAAGAGTGTAGTAGAAATAATCAGGGCATTGGCTTCATAATGTAAGAAACTCAATAACCAAAGTGTGCAAACCTATGAACACCTTGCAGAAGACCCGGAGCTGAGAATATTGGAGACACAACTCCAGGAGGCGAAGCAGTAGGCATTGACTATGCAAGCACAACTGAAATTGCTTACAGCAGTAGAAAGATGAAGAGATCGCAAGAGCAGTGCACATTTCAGTAGTAGGTCACTGCAATCTAGAGCAGAGTGATGGAGTTGACACAATGACTCTAGCTGGTGTACGACGAATCCTGCACCCTCTTTGAATAGATCGAGGCACAAGGATCATATTTGGAACAGGTGATCGGAACAGTGGAACAATGCCTCGAAGGTCCTGTCACTGAGCAAGTTATTCAGGAGTTCGCCAAGCAGGAGGCTCTGGCGAAGCAGGAAGTTGAGGCATCTCGAGCTAATCTCGAGTCCTTTGAAGAAAAGTTTCCCAGATCATAGTGACTCGGGATGAGTCATAGTTGAGTGTTGGGGGCCTCTTGGCCCTCGACCAAGTTTTGGGAGAACCTTTGTTGTGTCTGAACATTTTTGGGATTTCGACAGGCAGGTCGAAGATGGAGTGCCCAGGTGAAGCGAAGATTGCAGGATCTCGCCCTTTTTTTGCGATTTTTGGGTTTTAGGGTTTATGTAACGGGTATGGGATGTTGGCCCATGGGTCTTACCCATGTTTAGGCCCTTTTTGTAATGTATAAATAAGTATCTAGGCAATGTAATAAGTAGACCTAGTAGGTCGATGGCTTAGTGCTAATGATAGATATGTGCAAGATAATGTGTTAAGGATTGCAAAGCTAAGTGCAAGTGTTTTGTAAGTGTTTGGTGCAGACAGACTATGTAAGGATTTGTACTTTGATCCAACTTGGGGAAGGAGGATCTAGTGAGGTGTGCACAGGTCTCCTCTCCTAGGCGGAGTTGCCTTTGTGGCTTGGTGCATATAAGAAGATTGGAAGGGACTAATAAGAAGAGAATAAGATTTTTGTATGTAGCCCCACACTAGGGTGAACCACGTATACCCTATGTCGATGTGCTTTGTGCTATGTTGTTCATGTTGTTTTGCATTTACTTTCTTAGTTTAATGATCTTGATGCATGATAGGTAGATCCATTGATGCTTAGTGCTTAATAGATGAATGAATGCTAGATCTGCTCTGATGTTATGTGTTGGATGATTAGATGTGCTTAGATCTTGATTAATACTGCGTTGGTTCTATAATTAGGGTTTAACCTGCGATGTGAATAAGGGTTAAAGACTAATGAATGTTAATTGATAAGTGCTCTGTTAAGTGTGTAATCATAGATCTGTGTCCCAGCTAGGTTGTAGACACTTGAGTCCTGCAACTCCCTGCCTCTACCTCGGGTGAGACTTCATCTACTTCGCAGGTTTTGCTGAAAGGGCAGGTAGTTAGGGTTTTTTTGGTGCATTGTTGAAGACTTGAACCTTGGGTCTACCCCTGTGCCAACATAAATATGAGCATTTTAGAGTATGAAGAGATACATTTTTTGTTCATATTGTGTTATCAGTGGTTGATTTTGTTAAGAAATACACCCCTCAACCATAAAATGAGATTCAAATCCAATATTATCACTCAGATAAGGTCAACACAATGGTACATATCACATACAGGCATGGATTGGATAGTAAAGAATAAAACAAAGTTATATTGAAACATTATCACTTCTACATAAGCGATAATCAGTGCCATGACTTAGCCCATGTACAAAATCCTTTTCAGTTGTTCTACAATCACCTTAAGGATAATAACATACATATGGATCAACATTGGATTTGGTCAGATGGTTGTGTAGGCTAGTTCAAAAATGCTCTTGTATTTCAATGGTTGTGTATGTCTCACAAAAAACTAAAGGTACCACACATTTGAAACTATTTTGAGTCTGAGCATGGAAAAGGGGAGCATGATGGAGCAAGTGCATCCACAAAAAGAGCATTACGTGGGAAATAAATTAATTTCACTACTACTTCCCTCATTTGAGATGAAAGATACATTGTTGAATGGTATTCTTCAGTAATGGGAGAGGGAACATGAACCTTTGAAGACAAATCACACAAGAAAGGGCATGCACATAGATATTTTTTGGAGGTGGTCAATGTAGATCGATCACAATAGTATGAATGCAAAACAATATAGGGAAATTGTGGAGTCCATTCAGTTAGAACATCATACAATGCAATAGTTGAAATATGGACCAGAAAACTCTCTTTATTTTGTGGTCCATGTAGTAATAATGAATGGGATGATTGTGAATCGAAATACTAGGTTGATAGATGGGATCGTGTATGAATTCCCATTCACCAACATATAAATATGGAATTATCTCAATTGGAGGAGGACCAATCAAGTATTTAAATAGATTATGATCATGTCTCAGATCTCATACTGCTAGGTTTGTTTAATCCTCTTATTAAATTTTGAATAACTAGAATTAATGTTTTATGCTTTGGTCATTAAGTGGACTCATATTTTGGCACTCCACTTTTTGCAGGGCACATATACGTAGTGGCACTGATTATTGGCTGGAATGATGCCTACAGAGAAATAAAACCCTCATGTTATCAGTAAAAGACTTTGAAGGAATTGAATTTCCTATTGGTTCATGGTTATTAAAAGAAAATTTATGACACATGTTGAAAGAACACGAAAGAAATGTGGTTATGTGTTTCAATCCTATAAACCAGGTCAATTCGTATGCCACTTTACAAACTTAGTTATTTTTTTTTTAAGTAAGAAGTGAGAATTATATTAGAAACCTTCCAAAGGAAAAAAGAGATTCCAGGTACAGTGAAAGTTGTGACGCTGCTGATGGGGCTGCCCCAACAGAGGGGAAACCAACCCAATCATCAGTGCAGTCGTCAAAAGATCCATAAATCCGACATGGCACTAAAGTATGAAACTATATAAACAGCAACAGAGAATGACACGTAACCTAAAATCTTGGCACATAATTTAAACGCTTGACACATAACCTGGCCATGTGCCTTGGAGATCTCTGGGCCACGACTCCTCTTCAACAATCGTTGTTCCATCCCATTGCTCTTTTCCCTTTGCTGTGTCGTCGATGCTCTGACTGGTGTTATCATTTTCCTTCGTCTGAGGCTCGGCCTCGAGCTCACAATCAATCCTTTTCTCCACGAACACTGCACTGGATTGCATTCCTGTGTCTTCGCCTTGAGTGGTGGCGTCGTGCTCCTTTTTCTCATCAGCCTGGACATCCCCGAAATCATCCATTGGTACAGGGTTGGAGGTCTCTCCTCCCGGGTTTGTAGGGACAGTTGCTTGCAGAGATGAGAGGAGCTGGAGAAAGAGCTCAATTTTCTCAGTGTTTACTTTGAGGCGGAACCGTAAGTCTTCCACCCCCTGGCGGAGGTCGAAGACTAGACCATGGAGGATGGAAATCTTGTCCTTGAGTTTCTCTCCGTGAAGTGAGTCTGTCGGGGTGCAATTTTCACGGGGTTGGCCATGGGAGGTTGAAGGGTGTTGGGTAGCAGTGGTGCTAGGAGGAGCCGTGAAAGCTGAGCCGTGCGATTGAGGAACTAAAGCCTGGAGATGGGTAATTTATTTTGCAGGTGGTGCCATGGGCCGTCGAGGTCTCCAGGGAGAGCCTCGTTTTGGCCTCCCTCTCAACCTTCGCTTATGTTTCGACATTGAATTGCGATAGCAGCCAGCGAGAGTCCAGAGGTAAAGGGTGGTTTCCGGGGGGTCGCCTATGCTAGCCCTCGTCAACCATGGCCTTGGTCGGAAGAGCACATCCATCCAACAACACAGATAATGAGCCATAACCAGTGACCGCGCCATGCCAAATACGTCAGTAGGGAGGGGCGTTAATGCTCACTCATTTGTCATGAGGAGTAATAAAGTTGCGGGAGGGTGGCGGATGGGGGCACGAGCCTTTCACGTGGCTCCGTGCCCCGCTGGCGATCTACGGGCTCCTCCGTATGCCACGTATCCATTGATAACACCCCATCCGTGGATGCATCCACCATTCTGGCTTTGCCAATGCACTGCTGGAGAATGGGGTGAGAAGGTTCCAGGGCCGAGATGCAAATGAGTTCCGACTCTCCCCTGTTGATGCCTATATTTGATAATTCATTTGCAACTTGATTTGTGCTTCTTCTAACGTGGGCAGGAATGATAGCCAGATTCAGACACAGGGAATTAGTGATGCTCTGTAGACCATGCAATAGTCGCCAACTGGGCGAGATTCTGTCTAGGTTGGTCCCATTGAGAATTTTCCGTAACAGGTTGATGATGATTTGGGAGTCTCCCTCCACTATTAGCTTGGAAAAGTTGTTTTTGATAGCCATCTGTATTCCTTTGGTAAGACCCCAAAGTTCTGCTACATTGTTCGTACAGTGTCCTATGTAGCCAGCTCTGATGAGAAGGATGTTCCCATTGTGATTGCGGAAGACTATTCCATAGCCGGCTGGGCCCGGATTACCCTTAGAGGCCCCATCAAAATTGAGCTTGATGAAGTCCTTCGGGGGAGGGAGCCAAGATGTGGGGCTTCGCTGAGAGAGGCTAGGTGCAGGGGGAGAAGGAGTCTGGGGGGAGGAGGAAGGAGACTAGAACCGTAGGATGGGGAGCTCGTCCGGGTACTGGTTGATGTGGTCTGCGCCTCGGAGCTGGGGAGGGAGGGATTGCAGGATGTTGCTGTAGCAAAGTTTCCATCGGTGCTGCCACGATGAGGATAGGTTTTTGAAAAGCCTTCTATTTCGTTCTTTCTAAGTGTGCCAAAGAATGAAGCCTGGTATGAGCTGCCAAACTCAATTAAGGAGGGGAGAAAGGAAAGCTTGGTCCCTCCAACTAGTGATGGTTTCTATAATGTTGTTCCTGCGGCAGTCGGAGGTGCGCATAACTAACGCTACTTGATCCCAGAGCTGAGCTGTGTAATGACAGGAGTTGAGGAGATGTTCCATCGTTTCCTTTGCCTCGCCACAAAGAAAGCACATTGAAGGCCCCACAAAACCTCTTTTCGATAGGTTGTTGCAAGTGAGAATGCTTGAGTGAGCTACTAGCCAGAGGAAGAGGGTGATTTTTGGCCAATGCTTAAGATTCCATATCTTGCTCCAGAGATGTGTGCCAGGGAGGGGGTCTGGGGGGGTCTTGAGCCGGTAATCTTTTCGTGTGCTAAAGGTGCCTTGTGGTTTGTGCCCCCATCTCAAAATTTCCTCTCCTGCCATTATGGGGATTCGTTGCTTCTCCAATTCTTTCTGCAGAGGGCTTAGATTCTTGGTTGGCTCCAAGCCGAGGCCGCCCCAGTTCACGTGCCACTGGCGCCATGTATCTTCTAGAGAGTCTGCCCTCCATTAGTCGGCTACTCTTGTCAGTCCATTCCGATTGGCTTGAGTGAAGATGTTAAGGGCCCATTCCTCCTTCCCCAGTATTGGCTATTGCTGCCAAGAGTCTTGCCAAAACAAGGCAGTCTTCCCATTCCGGACATCCCAAAAAGCGTGTTCAGTCACCAGTCGCCTATTCTGCATGGAAGCATTCCAGATTAAGGAGCCTTGGGTGTCTTCATCCTAGGGGATCAAGTTTTTCTCAGCGATATTTGGAGCATATTTCTTCCTCCACAGTCGGGCCCAGAGGTCCTTGGGGATTTTTAGCCATCGCCACCAAATTTTGGTGCTGAGGACCTTGTTCATGATACCGGGATCTCTAAGGCCAAGGCCGCCATTCTCCTTGGGTCGACAGAGCTTGTCCCAGCTGACCAGAGCCATTTTCTTTCCTGTATTGAGTCCCTGCCATATGAAGTTCCGTTGAATGCCTTTGATGATATTGAGCACAGACTTTGGGGCAGCCAGCGCAGAGAAGGAATAGATTGGGAGGGCTTGGAGGACAGCCTTAAGAAGGGTGAGGCGACTGGGGAGGTTGAGAGCTCTAAAGGTCCAAGAGGAGAGCCGCTTGGAAAAAGAAGATAAGAGGTGCTCCCACGAAGAGTTCCGGAGGGAAGTATCTATAAGTGGGATACCGAGGTATTTGGACGGAAGGGAGCTTCTGTTGAAACTGAGAATGCCAGAGATGTGTCGCTGGATCGTAGGGGGGGTGTTGAAGAAGAAGACCTGGTATTTTTCCTTATTGCAGTCCAGACCGGAGGCATCAGAGAAGGTTTGGAGGATATCTAAGAGAGAGTTAGCTTCCCGAACCATTGGGTTGCCCATCAGGAGGGTGTCATCAACAAACTGGCTGTGCAAAATAGGTGGGGAGATGCCATGGAGGGGTAGTCCGGATAGTTGCTTAGATCTGATTGCTACATGGATAGATCTACTGATGCCTTCGGCCAAGATGATGAAAAGGAAGGGGGAGAGGGGATTGCCTTGCCTAATCCCTCTAGAGGGTGAGAAAGTCTTCGAAGGTACGCCATTGACAAGGATGGAGAAGAAATCTGTGGAAGTTAGATTCATTATCCAAGTTACCCAGCTAGAGTCAAAGACAAAAGCCAGAAGCATTGCGCGCAGATAGTCCCAGTTGATCTTATCAAAGGCTTTAGAGAGGTCCAGTTTGAGGAGCATACCTAGGGTCTTGGTTTTTTGCAAGGAATGGATCACCTCATGAGCTAAGATGACACTGTCTAGGATCTACCTTCCCTCTACGTAGCCTGATTGCTCTGGGGAAATGATGGTCGGCAAAATAGTTTTGAGTCTACTGGCAATCACCTTTACAAGGAGCTTATAGATAACATTACAGAGAGCAATAGGCCTGAACTTCTTGGGGTGATGAGCTTGCCCTTCCTTGGGGACTAAGGTGATGAAGGTAGCATTGAGAGCCTGTAGGATCTATCCCGATGCTCGGAAGTCTTCCAGTATTTCCCAAACTTCTGTTCTAATCATCGCCCAACAATGGTGGAAGAAATCGTTGGTGAAGCCGTCAGGACCAGGAGCCTTACATTTCGGAGTGTCCTGAAGGGCTTGGTCCACTTCCTTAATGGTTATTGGTCTGAGAAGGCTAGAATTATGTTCCGGAGTGACAAGGAGAGGGATATGCTGCGTGATCTTGTTGATGGCATCTCGTCTGTCTACCTGGGGTTCCGTGAGGAGATGTTGAAAGTGCCTAATCAGGGTGGCTTCCATATCTTCATGCGAGTTCACAATGTCCCCTTCATCTGAGGTGAGGTGTGTGATATTGTTGGTGTGTCACCTCTGAATGACCATTCTATGGAAGAATTTGGAGTTGCGCTCCCCCTCTTTGAGCCATTGCACTCGTGACTTCTCCTTCCAGAGAATTTCTTCTTGTCGCTTCCTATCTTCGATCTGTTGATTGATGCTTATTTCCTGGGCCTTGAGTTCCCTTGTTAAACCTTGCAGCCTTATCTGATGCTGGATCTCCTCCATTTGCGCCACAAGCTACTTTTTAGCATCAAAGATATTGCCGAAATTTTTATGGTTCCACCGTTTGAGAGTTTGCTTGAGGTTCTTTAGCTTCTGCTGAAATTTATACATTTTGGAGCCTCGTGGGACCTCTGCTTCCCTCCACCAGGTTTGGATGTTTTTTTGGAACTCAGGGTGCTCTAGCCAAAATGACTCAAATCGAAAGGGTTTCTTACCGGGCGTGGCTGAGATATCCACCCATAGTTGTAGCGGCCAGTGGTCATATCCCGAGAAGTTGAGGATAGTGGACTCCATGGGAGTACCTTCCAACATGAGCATTTCAAAGACGAGGAATCTGTCTAATTTACAAGCTATTTGGTGACTTCCAGTTCTTCGATTTGTCCATGTGTGGAGGCCATTACTGGTGTCCAGGTCTATTAAGTGAAGATTGTCTATGAGTTTGTTGAAGTTGTCGGATTCCCTATTCAACCGACGCGAGCCTCCCCTTTTCTCTTCCAGGCTACGGATGATATTGAAGTCACCTCCGACAATCCAGTTTTTATCATGAGAGTGACTCGAAGCATGTCCCAGGCTTCTAAGAAAAGCCTGCTTGTCCCTTGGGCTGGCTGGGCCATAGACATTGGTCAAATATCCAGGTTTGCTTGACCCTATGAGCCTGTAATCAGCTGTGATGGCCCATTTAGTGGTCGAAAATTTTTCTAGAATTATTGCATTGGTGTTCCACATAATAGACAGTCCACCAGCTGTGTCGATGGCATCTATAGACATTGCTTCCCCCTGCTTCCAACACTTGGGTATTAGTTTGTCAATGTCTTCAGAGCTGCACTTTGTTTCCTGTAGAAATAAGACCTCTCATTGTTCTGCTATAATCAGCTCCCGTAGCCACTTTTGCTTGCTACGTCCGTTGAGACCTCTGATGTTCCATGTGATGAATTTCATGATGAGTGGGGGGTGGGGAGGGGAGGGAAGCTATATGAAATCAGGTTGATTTGTCCGGAGTTCACCATGTAGTTTCCTATCTCTTGTATGACCTTGTTGGTAGATTTCCTTCCCCGCTTTTTCTCATCCTTCTAGATTTTATTTGGGTTTTTTGATTGATTGCCCTGGATTCCCATACTTTTGCTAGCTCGCACGGAGGACCCCGCAGAGGAGTTGAGAAATACCTTGTGAACCTTCCTTAGCTGATCTCTGGGAATGGTGTAGAGTCTTTGTTGCCTATAGGTGTGCTCTAGGTGCTCTAGATCGACTCCCGCTAGGTCCTGTTCCTCTAGTTCCATATCCGCCTCCCCTTCCTCTGTCTCCTGTAGGTCTTGTTGATCCTTAATTGTGTCAGGAGGAGTGTGATCCGGGACCTTGATCTAGGAGGGCTCTTCCGATCCCTGGCCCTTGGGTAGGAGTTCCATGGTCGGAGGGGTGACTTCATGTTGGACCTTAGTGACATGCTCTCCTAGTGGGTCTTGCAGTATTGCAAATTTGTTACTAGTTGAGGGGTCGTTACTTACCTGAGCTATTTGTCGTCTTGCTCCTTGACGCCTTTTCCCTGCTGGTTGAACAAAGCCATCCTTTTCCTTCCCGCTTGCTGTGTTCCCTTCTTTTTGTATATGATTGAGTGGGCATTCCCGGAATAGGTGACCATGCTCATGGCACTTTCTGCAGTGGAATGGGATGTGCTCATAATCAATGGTCTGAGCCCAGTCCTCATCATGATACTCCAATGTGATGGAGCCTGGGAGTGGCTTGGCTATGTTCATATATACACAGATGTGTGCGTACGATGTATATCGTCGCTGCTTAGTGGCTTCTGAGGATTTGACGTAGATGCCTATGGTATTTCCAATACCGGCTAGGACCTCTTCCAGCCAGAATTCCTGGGGTAGAGAATAAAGTCTGATCCAGACTGGCGCATGGGTGAAATATTCCTTCTCAGGGCTGAACTTCTCGGTCCAGAATCTCAAGAAAAGTCCCGCGGAATTGAAAAAATACGGCCCCCCCTCGAAGACGTGATTCCGATCTTCTAGGTTATGGAAGATGACAGTGAAGAACCCTTTGGATCCCAACTACAAGTCGTAATGTCCTTTCGGCTTCCACCAATACTGTATCCATTTGATCAAGTCACGTTCAGAGGGCCAAAGCCCTAGGAATTTGCCAACCATGGCATAATCCCTCATGTACTGCTTTTGTTCTTCAATACGCGGTGTGCTGATGAGATATTTCAGTGCCTAGGGAGCTTGAGGGATGCACTTGCCTGGTAACCAGGGCGCTGTCGCTGGCTCTTTTCCTTTCACTGGATCTATTTCCATTTCACGATCTTTAAAGGAGCCTTCCACCATAAGTTCCTTGCGTAGATCTGGCGGCGTCTCGAAATATGGTCGCTTCGGCCCTTCAGGGGATGCCCCATTTGTTATTACTCGACTGTAGGAGGCGCCCTGCGATGTCCCCTCTTGGCGATCCATGGCCCCAGAGGCCGAGTGTCTGCGTTTCCAGGTAGGGTTTGCGTGGAGGTCGGAACCCTAGTTCAGCGCTTCCAAAAAATGCTAGAAGGTTACACTTTACAAACTTAGTTATTGGTATGAACCTCCAACAACAAAAAATTCCAAGAAAGAACTCATCAAGGGTACGATACTTCTTACCTTACTCTGAGCACGAGAAGTTAATGGAAACCATCAGTATTAGAATTGATCCTGATTATCTAGGTATGTAAAACAAATAATTTTGGCTTCATTTTCACTTTCGTTAACATATTTGTAATGTTGTTAAAATATACCTTTCCTTAAAATATACCCATGTCATGCATATCCTTTCCTTTCCTTTCCTTTCCTTTCCTTGGATTTACCTTCCTTTCCTTTCCTTTCCATCCCTTCACTTACCTTACCTTTCCTTTCCATCCCATAACTTTCCTTTATTGTCTTGTCTTTCCTTCAATTTCCTTTCCTTTCCTTTCCTTTCTTTATCTTCACTTGCCATGACATGCCTTTCCTTGCCTTTCCTTTCCATGCTTTTCCTTTCCTTGCCTTTCAATTCCATCACTTTCCTTGGCTTCACTTGTCATCCCATGCCTTCACTTTCCTTACCTTCACTTTTCATGCCTCCTTTTCTTCACTTTCCATGTATTATCCTTGCATACAATGTCTTTCCATACTGTAAGTCCCTAAAGTTGCACTTGAATGTGAGAGGGAAAGCTAGTACATCATCAAGTTATTTCAATGGTTTTATGGATAGATATTTTTATTTGGTTTTGAAATGGTTTGAAGGTTGGGTCAATGATAAAGTAATAGTATCAAACTCCAACAAGCAAGAGAAAATTCACATCTCATTGACTTAGTAAATGGTAGTCAATACAATAACTATATGGAAAAAGTAATATGAAAGATAAACAAGTATGTAAGATTTCAATTTGTCCACTCACATATGAAACTCTTGATCCCAAATATCATTCAAGAAACAAGAGAAAAGTACTTGAAAAAAAATCTGATTATAAACAAGCAAACAATAAAGTCTTCATTGGATTACTCATAAACAAGATACAATCATATTCTTAGCAAAATATTAACATGCATTCAAGTAAGAAAAATATAGAAAATATAGAAAATATAGAAAATATAGACAAGAATAAAAATCTAACCATCATATAGCCTTTTCCATTTAGTATCAAAATGAAATAGTTCTTTGTCTTACAATGTATTTTCAAAAATAGCCAATCGTTTCCAACCAATCAACCCTTAATTCTGTCAATCAGATCTCTTTTTAAACACCACAATTGGTTTCTAGATATCCTACTTTTTAGATTACAGTTTAGATAAGATCCTATCTTCTGGCTAACATTTAGGGAATATATCATCATACAAATAATCCAAATCTCTATCACCTAGTCATTAGATAATTAATCTTGAATATATACTAGTTTATGATCTAATGAGATATTCATATCTCACAAAGTGAGGAGTGAATATGATGTTGAGCTAGTCCACCTGAAGAATAGAAACTCTTGTTTGTGATGAGAAAAAACTTTACCTATCGGAAATACCCTGTCACTGTGTAGCTTATAATAAAATTTTCAAAATCTTCGAAGATGTATTTTTGTATTCCTCAAAAAGTCAAAAAAATGTAGGATGCCTCTTTGACACCTTCATTGTATGATAGTGGCATAACCTTGGGTCTTCCTTTGTTTAAAATTAGTTCTCAAAACTACATTATGCCAATACAATTTGATGTTTTCCTCCCTTACTTCTTTGAGCAAGGATTTTTTATCTTTCTTCTTCTTTTTGAGTTTCTACAACTTTTCCTGCTACTTAGAATTCCATTGTTCTATCATACACTTTTCTTACTTCAATTGCATTAATATGGTTTGCAATTATTTCACCCTATCTTTTTCATCTCTCATTTCTATCCTGAATTCTAAATGTCCTTCAACTGGAGAAGGTCGATTCAAATCAATAGAAAACCTGGGATTTTTTACTTTGAATCCATACTTATGATCTTTTGAAGATGAAGCACCTGCAATCTCTTTTGATTCATCATTTTATGACATTTTAATCTATGAAAAATCTTGCAGCTCCTCTGTCTCTAAAAAATAATCAAATTTTGGTTTGTTCTCATCGTCCACAAGATTGTCTTCAATATCTTTCGATTGGATCTTCTTCAGAGAAGGATTTGGTAGTCTTCAGAATAATATTTTTTTGTTTTTGTAGTTACTTGTCTCATTCGGTGCTCTGCTACTTGTTTACCATTTTCATCTTTTCTCTATTTCTCCACAGTATCATCGTCATAATATTCATCTTTAGGTTCTGATTTAACCTTTTTCCACTTGTGTGAAGAATTTACAGGTGACTGTCCCTTTTCCTCTGTCATTTCCACTGTTTCATCATCAATGACAATCATATTCTATTTCTTAATAGAAGGATTGAATAGGGCCTTTGAATTCAATCTCAACTTATTTGTTTCCCTGGTTTTAGGTCTTCTAGTATAATTCAACACTGGATTTTTTTTCCTTGTCTTGCTCAATTTCTTGTCTTTATCATCTGCAACATGTTCCTTTTTTTTTTGCATGGACTGTTTAATATTCTTATTTTTTCATCCTCTCACATGGATTGCATTGTAGTCCTCAGGGTCATCTTTTGGAATAATTAACTCATCCTGAGTTTGAATATCCAATTCTACCTCTATTTTTTGTTTCTCTTTTTGTGTTCTGGTGATCTTGGCCACATGGAAAACTTTATTTAAATCCTGTATCTCTTGTTGTAACTGCAACTTCCTTTTTCTAGATCAGGTTACCCTGGATATAGGGGAAATCTCTTTCACTATAACAACAGGGGTTTTAGGAACCTTCTTTTCTTTTTTTGATTTATGCTTAGGAGAAATTTTATGCTTATGTTCATGTTCTTCAAGTTTAAGAGATTCAATTAACCAGTGCCAAGGGAGCTGGAATTCTCCCAAAGCATACATAACCAGGGTTTTGATTAGTCTTTGGTGAAAAATACTTTTACTAGCAGTTGCAGGGTGAGATTGTATCTTTTAGACATTTTTGACAACCTTTCTAATAAAAATAAAGGCAATCATAGAGGGATATCACCATTCAAATGCATCAGTAGACTAGTGTGATAAATATGAACACCATAAAATATCCCTTCACATGTAATGTACCTGTGAATAACAATTAAAGGACTCTTCCACTCTTTCTTCATCCATCTCTCTGGGATACCCTGACTCCAGTTAGGTTCTTGGTGTTCTGGAAGTAGAAAATGATTTACAAATTCCATAGGAATATCCTCCTTCTTCTTCCATCTCTCCCCATATATAGATAACCTACATGCAGTGCCAATTGTGTGTTATGTCACATGTATCAGACCTTTACCGACCATTGTCACAAATCCATCGAAGTTTTGTGCAAACATCAAAGAAATTATTTCATGATAACCCTGGAGTGTTAAACACAAGTTAAACCACCCTACATCTCTGAAATTTTTTGAAATCTATGGATAAGCCTCAATCAATTCTACACCTTATGGTTCTAATCGAGTAATTTTTCCTCTTTTCTTAGGTGCCATGATACAAATTACAATCATTGAAGTTTAGAGGCTGGTTAGGGTTTCTAACGACAACAGTTTTAGAACCTCCGAAATGGGAATGTTGTAGAAGAGTTCTATCACCTACAACACTTGTATAAACTAATACACAAATACAAAGAATAATTTGGAAATTCTATGTTAGAAATCATAGCATGAAACCCGCGAACCTGCAATTTGATATCAGAGTTAATGAGTACAACCCAATTTCTTTGAATGACTATCAAAATTGAATACACGACTTGATATTAATCATAGATGATGTTGGATTTTAGGAAAATATATAGGGCATTCTATGATATGATATTATGAAGTTGATTCATATAAAATAATGATTACTCCTAGTGCTACAAGAATGATGTTATTCTTGTAGTGCCTTTTCTCTTTGGAAAATTTTCAAATTTGAAATGAGGAAAAGGACTTATGATTTGATGTACATATCATATATGTCTAATTATAACCTTAATCACAATAATGCATGTTGTAAAACAATCCAAAAGGATAATTCAAGAACACTTTAAAGATGTAGAAGAAGAAAACATAGTGTAAAATAATGCTAGGAAAGGATAGGGCAGGGAAAAGAATAGTTCAATAGCCATTAGCAAAATTAAGGACTAACGTTGGATCCTTCTAGGGATAATGTTTCATAGTGAAACTTTAATAACCTATTGACCAATGCCTTTATCTCCCTGATCATCATAAAAAATTCACTGTATCTTATTTCCCTGCTCTGCCACCCCTTTATTTGTAATTCAAAAATGAAAACCACAAAACTGCATAGTAGTCTTTCCATTGTTCTTATGGAGTCTTATTTAAATCAATAAACTAACCAAAACAAAAGAACATCATATTGTACAAACTGAAAACCTATGGTTGTTTTTAAGAGAAATAGTTTTTTAGAAACCACCCATTCACTGGGCCTCCCAAGATTTCATTATCATCCAAATTGTGTAAGAGGAAATTATTATTATTCATGACCCGAGCTATTCTGAAAGGACCATACCATAAATTGTCAAACTTACCATATTTAGATATGTCCACTCTTCTATCATCCCACCTCAACACAAGATCTCCTTCTTGAAAATTATCCTTTTTAGTCTTCTTATCAACAGTGGCCTTAACCTTATTATGATAAATGACAATTTATTGATGCAACTTTTATCTATTTTGTTGAAATTCTATGATCTAGAAAATCCTTCTTTGAATATCATTGGGTTCTTCTAAATCTTCTTGTAGAAATTTTAGAACAAGAAATCATAGTTGAGTTGGAAATACAACCTATGTTCCATAAAGAATTTGAAAAGGTGAAGATCCAATGGATTTATTAGGACTAATTCAGTCATCCCATAAGGAAAATTTCAATTTTGAATCCCATGATCTCTTGTTCTCTGTGAGATTTTTTTTAATGATCCTTATAACTCTCTTATTGGAGGATTATGCTAATCCATTTCCTTGAGGATGATAAGGAGTGGAGTGAAACAAATTAATGTTGTAATTATTACAAAACTCAACCATTGAATTAGACTTAAAATCTTGGGCATTATGAGTAATCATCTTTCTAGGACACCCAAATCTCAATAAAATATTTTCTTCAAGAAAATTCAAGATTACCTTATCTATTTCATTTCTTGTTGGGATTGCTTCAATCCATTTGGTAAAGTAATCTATGGCTGTGAGTATCCATTTGTGTTGTAAAAAATATGGAGGATGAATTTCTCCAATGAAATCCAAACCCCACTGTTGAAAAGGTCCATGAGCAATGATAGGTTTCAGAGGCATAGACATAAGTTTATGTTTTCCTGCAAACTTTTGACATGGTTCACATGCCATGACTTGAGAAAACACATCAGAGAACAATACATGACAGGAATAACCAACTCTTAATATTTTGAAAACTGTGGCTTTCCAATGATGATGTCCCCCACAAACTCCTTTGTGTAAGTGATTGAAAATATGTTTTGCTTCCTCTTCATCAACACATCTCAGCAAAATTCTATTAGGATCTCTCCAAAATATAAATTGATTGATGATGCAATACTTCATAGATTTAAGTTTAAGAGATCTGAACGTAGATTTATCTAAATTAGGAGGAGATTGAAGACTTTGCAGAAAATGAACAATATTCTTGTACCATGGAGAAGAAAGATATTTTTTCTTACCTGTGAATCTATTTCTTCAATATGTAATACTAAATTAATTGATCCGTTGGAGATGTAATTCAATCCATTTGCTTTACAATTTGATTATGTTAGTAATTTAGCAAGTCCCTATCCTTTGATCAATTTAGTAGGCTTTATGACCATGTTATAATCTAGAATATTGGTTATCCATCTTCCCCCTTTTCCTTCGTTATTTGTTTGAAGTAGAATTTCCTTGACAACACTACTTGGAACATATGCCATAATATCATAATGCAATACATAGAATCTAAACAACTTCAATTATTTCACCAGAGGATAGGCATGTTTCTCCATGATATCATATTTTAATTTTGAATACCTTAAATTCTTACCCTTCATCATTTCTTTGCAAGAGAACAACAACGATGATATATTCATATGCAAATGAAAAAATCGGAAACTCTTTAGAGTAATTAGGAATAATGAGGAAAAGAGCATTAATTAAAGATTTTTTAATATTTTCAAATGATTCCTTTTCTTTAGGTATCCACTTGATCTTTGCATGTTTATTCAACATATCAGTAATAAGATTGATGATTTCTGTAAAATTGGGTATAAATCTTCTTAAAAAATTGATTCAACCTATGAATGATTAGATAGACTTCTTATTCCTTGGTATGTATATCGTCTAGATGACCTTTACCCTTTCAGGATCTATCTTGATTCCTTATGGTGAAAAAATATGTCCTAAGAGTTTACCTCCATCCATGGAAAAATGATACTTTTTTGGGTTTAATGATATCCCATACCTTCTGCATTTTCCAAATTTTTGCATTAGATGCTACAAGTGCTCATCATCATAGGTTGAGAACACAATAATATCATCAAGATAAATAACCATAAATTTGTATTTCTCACCAATGAATGTGATTTCCATGGCTCTCTAGAATGTTTATCCAACATTCATGAGTCCAAAGGGAATTTTTTCATACATGAAAGTGCCCCAGGGAGTATTAAAAGTTGTCTTCCTTTTATCTTCTTCCATCACTGAAATCTCATTATAACCTAAATATCCATCAAGCATGGAGATCCTTTGAGCCCCTACCACTCTATGTAAAATATTATTCATTTTTGGTAATGGATAATTCTCCTTCAGAGAACACCTGTTCATAATTCTAAAGTCTACACAGAGCCTTATCTCTCCATTCTTTTTCCTGAAAGGTACTAAATTTTCCACCCCTTCTGATTATCTCAATGGCACTATAATTTTGACATTCAACAGTATTTTCATCTCTTTTTCAATTATGGGTAGCAACACTGGGTTGAATTGTCTTGTTTTCTTCTTAAAAGGTTTTGATCCAGGATTCAAAGGAATATTATGCTACATAATATCTGTATCAAAAACCTTAAGGTCTTCATAAGACCAAGAAAAAACATCAACAAAATGTTTCATCAAACTTACATACTTGTCCCTTTGTTTTTCTAGTAATTTCTTAGATAACTTCACCTTCTTTGGATTTGAATCAGCGTTGATATCACAATCCACTCATTTTTCATCTTTTGTTCGAATAACATACCTTTTATCTCTATCATTATGATCAAATAATCCCTCAAGGGGAACTAGGCCCTTTGGTAAATTATTGGTTTTCAACTCAATAATTTTATGGCCAACAATGTTGTTTTGAATAATATCAATAGAATGGACTTCTACATCATCATTTTCATTTTATTGATCTATGGAAATGGAAAAAAATCATCAACGGTCTCTAAAAATATTTTAATCTCATGATCATCTTTAAAAACCTGCCATTTTTGTATATTGTCTGGTATAGAAGATCTATGTCTTACCTCAACTTCAAATATTAAATTTGGAAGTATTGGAGTTTTGAAATTACTAGATTCCAAAGCTAGGGAATCTGCCTATTGATTCAAATTCCTTTGTATAAAAGTGATATTGAAATCCAGGAAGAAATTCTCAACAAAATCCCACACTTCATTTATGTATTGTTTTAACCTTTCTTGTTTGGCGTGATAGATATTCTTGATTTGATGAATGATTAACTCTAAATCCCCAAAAACTGAAAGTTGATCAATTCCCATATCCTTGGCATCTTTCAATCCTAGCAAAAGAGCCTCATATTCACTGACGTTGTTTTTTGTGTCAAATTCTATCTTGTATGATAGAGGAATGACTTATTTAGAAGGAGAGATGAAAACAATTGCAGTCCCATAACCCTCTTTGGAATAAGAACCATCAAAGAACATCTTCCATACTAAAATTTATGTATTTTTCTATTATGCAGGTGTAACGTTCTTCACTGATGCTTCGGTTGTTTTGTCACTTATGTGAAAAATGGAAGAACCAATTTCATCTTCAACTGCATATATGGGATTATTACTGGGTTTTCATGATCACTAACCAGGTAAGCCAACCTCACTTCCCTGCACAATCTTCAATGTTCTCCACCAAACATAGGTATGGTGGCATAATCGAGATCCATTTGTAGTGTTCCCCCTACTTTCTTATCCCATGACCTTGATAATAGAATCCCAAAATTAGGAGGTATATCATCCACAATCACATCTAAAACAACATTTTTCATAGGTAACTGAGATAAAGTGACAACCGTATCTTTAATGACTACTAAACATGTAACCTTTCAAGAGTCAAAAGAATACAAGTTTAGATAAGGCTTATTGATTTCCAACCCTAGATCATCCATTACTGCCTTTGGCATGACATTGTGTGATGCTCCCGAATCCATTAGACAATCATGAAATATTTTTTCATGAATATTCAAAGATATGTAGAAAGGAAGAGAGGCATCATATCTATCCTCAATGTGTGTTCCAGTGGTTATGGAAGGATTTTAATCTTAAATATTTATGGTATCAAAAAATGTAACATGAGAAGGGGATTGTAAAGCATTCAAAACAGATTTTCTAAATAGATCGGTTTTCGTCAATTCTACTAGGGGTATAGGGATTTTGATCTTATTTATTTCATTTTCCAAACTAAAATAAGGAACATGCTTCTCATATTCCTTTACCTCTGTAGTACTAACTTTGACATGTTGCTTTTGTTGCTAATCAATTTTATGCCCTGTTTCTTAACTAGATCGTGATTTTTCTAGACCATTTGTCTTTTTTGCTTGAACAAATGTGTCCACCTTTGATCCATTTTCTCTGGATCTATGATCATACTTTTTCCTTTTGGGTTCCTTCTGAGAAATATCTTCAACATCTTCTTCCTCAAACTAATTCAATATAAGGGCATCCTCATATTCTTGTTGTGTCACATGAGTGAGAGTTAATTCTATATCATGTAAATGAATTGTGGAATCCTCCTCAGTATCATCAATTTCTTCAACCTATTCCACTACATTATTTTGAAAAGGAGGCAAAACCCTATGATCCTCTTGATTTATTATTTCCCTTGAAAATATTTGAGGAACATTGTTAGTCCTTTTGAACTGATTAGAATTTATTTATCCACCTTCCTGTGTAGGTATTCTAGGTTTCTTTGTTTCCATCTTCAGCCTAGCCATTTTAGATGTTAAATTTTTCAACATTTTGGCCATTTCATCAATCTTTGAGTCAGATGTTGTATGGGAAGAAGGAAGTTCTTCTCTCTGTTTCTTCTTGTCTATATCATTCTTTGATTTCAATATATATGCTACCAATATATTAGATTATACTTCAATGGTTGCTTCCTGCATTAAACTGAAAGTGACATAACTTATTTCTCTCAACAACTAAGAAAATTCAGCATCAAAAGCATTAGCAAAAGTAATTTTGGCATATGTTTTTGTGGGTTTGATTTCATTTGGAATTTTACTATACATTTTATTGAATCTTTTCATAAAATCTGATACAGATTCTCCTTGTTTCCTTTTCAAAGCATCAAATTCAGTGATATAATACAAGTAGTCTTTCTTATCTCCCCAATGTCTCAAAAAGGTATCATTCTCATGCATCAATATTAGAAATAGAATTTGGAAGAGACTTTTGAACCATTTCCTTGCTTCCCCATCTAAACTCTGCACAAAAAGTCTCATCCAAACATCTACATGCTCCACATTAAATTTATATACAAAACTGTAGAAAGAGTTCAAACGCTCTTCAATAGTGACTTCTCTCTCTCCATTCGATCTTAGAAAATATTCATATAATCATTTGGTGGGAAAGAATACAGTACTTGTGGAAAAATAAATGGTGCATATCTTGCTACAACAATTGCATCCATCCTATTTACAACCATATTTGTCACAACTGGTGTTTAAACTTTAGGAATAGAAAACATTTGAGATATAGGAAGGGAAACAGTCCCTTGGGTAGAAGAACTTGGTTGAGATGATGTAGGTTTATGATCTTCAACTGATGAGTTCAGAGGTTTGTTTTTTGAATTATGGGAGGAAGTTTCCAGAAACAAAGGATTTTCAAAAGATCGAAATTGTGGTTTATCTTCTTCATAAGAACTGGACTGAGGGAATGAAGACAAAAGTTTATCATGATCACTTTTATTATATCTGATGAAATCCCTCAAAGATCCATCTATAGATAATGTGTTTGTTTATTCTTCTTCAATAAGCTCAGAGAATAATTTCCATTGTTTTAAATTTAATACAGAAATAATTGAAGGAAAAGATACAGTTGAAGGTTGAACAATAGGTTTTTTTTCAATCTCAGGTACCACTTCTACATCTGGAGATTGAAGAATAGGTTTAGGAGGTTGTCCCTATGCATTTGTAGAATAATTCTTATCTTTTTAAGAAGAGGATTGTCCTAGAGTACTTTTGGATTTTCTTAATAACTTTTCAGGAGCATACACTACTGGAACATGTTCATGATCTGGGTTTCTTCTGGTCACCTATTTCTTTATAGACGATGATAAGGGTAGAGTAAGTTTAAGTCCTTTAACTTATCTTTTAGGATCCAGAACTAATACAGAGGAGTCTCCAGGTAAATAAAATATAGTCACACATAAATGTCTAAATTCTTTTCCACCATCAAGATTTAGATCTTAACTTTGTTGTTCTCCCAAGGAAAAATACTTTGTGTCTTCATCCTCGACAATGATGCCAAAATATGTTAGTCCCTAAAGTTGAACTTGACTGTGAGAGGGAAATATAGGGCATAATAAAGTTGTTGAAATGGTTTATGGATAAAGATTTATATTTAGTTTTGAAATTGTTTGAAGGTTGGGTCAATGATAAAGTAATAGTATCAAACTCCAATAGGAAACAACATATTCACATCTCACTGACTTAGTAAATGGTATTCAATCCAATAATAAGATGGAAAAAGTAATATGAAAGATAAAGAAGTATGTAATATTTCAATTTTTCCACTCACATATGAAACTCTTGATCCCAAATATCATTAAAGAAATATGACAAAAGTACTTGAAAACAAATCTGATTATAAACAAGCAAACAATAAAGTATTCACTAGCTTATTCACAAACAAGATATAATCATATGCTTAGCAAAAGATTAAAATGAATTCAAGTAAGAAAAATATAGAAAATATAGACAAGAATAGAAATTTGACCATCAGATAGCCTTTTCCATTTAGTATCAAAATGAAATAGTTCTTTTTCTTACAATGTATTTTAAAAAATGGCCAATGGTTCCCAACCAATCAAACCTTAATTATGTCAATCAGGTCTCTTTTTAAACACCACAATTAGTTTATGGATATCCTACTTTTTAAATTATAGTTTATTTAAAATCATATCTTTTGGCTAACATTTAGGAAATATATCCTCATAAAGATAATCCAAATCTCTACCACCTAGTCTTTAGATAATTAATCTCAAATATAGACTAGTTTATGATATGATGAGATATTTAGATCTCACAAAGTGAGGAGTGAATCTGATGTTGAGTTGGTCCACCTAAAGAATAGAAACTCCTTTTTGAGATGAGACAAACTTTACCTGTAGGAGATACCCTGTCACTATGTATCTTATAATAACATTTTCAAAATCTTAGCATAGGTATTTTTTTATTCATCAAAAAGACAAAAGACTGTAGGATGCCTCTTTGAAACCTTCACTGTATGATAGTGGCATAAACTTGGGTCTTCCTCTTTTTCATCTTAATTTTCAAAACTACAATATGCCAATACAATTTGATGTTTTCCTCCCTTAACTCTTTGAGCAAGGCTTGTGATATTTCTTCTTTTTTTTTAGTTTCTACAACTTTTCCTGTTGCTTAGCATTCCATTGTTCTATCATACACTTTTCTTTCTTCAATTTCATGATTATCGTTTGAAATTATTTCACTTTGTATTTTTCATCTCTCATTTCTATACTGAATTCTTATTGTTCTTCAACTGGAGTTGGTCGATTCAGATCAATAGAAAACCTGAGATTTTTTACTTTGAATCCATACTTATGATATTTTGAAGATTAAGCACCTAGAATCTCTTTTTATTTACAATTCTATGACATTTTAATCTATGAAAAATATTACATCTCCTCTGTCTCTTGAAAATAATCGAATTCTATTTTGTTCTCAACATCCACTAGATTGTCTTGAAGATCTATCAAATGGATCTTCTTTAGAGAAGGCTTGGGTAAAGATTTAGTGTTCATACTAAGATTTTTTTGTTGCTCTAGTTACATGTCTCATTGGGTTCTCTACTACTTGTTTACCCTTCTCATATTTTCCCTATTTATCCATAGTATCATCATCATTATATTCATCTTTAGATTCTAATTTAACCTTTTTCCACTTGTGCGAATAATTTACAGGTGACTGTCCCTTTTCCTCCTCTATACTTTCCACTGTGTCATCATCAATGACAATCACATTTTATTTCTTAATAGAAGGATTGAATAGGAACTTTGAATTCAATCTCATCTTATTTGTTTCCCTAGTTTTAGATATGCTAGGATAATTCACCACTGGTTTCTTTTTCCTTATCTTGCTCAATTTCTTACCTTTATCATCTACAACAGGTTCCTCTTGTTTCTGCATGTACTTTTTAAGATTTTGTTTTTTTATCCTATGACATGGATTCCTTTGCATTCCTTAGGCTCATCTTTTTGAACAAGTAACTCATCCTGAGTTTGAATATCCAATCTACCTCTGTTTTTTTTCTTCTTTTTTTGTGTTCTTGTGATCTTGACCACAGGGAATTTTTTTTTAAATCCTTTGTATCATGTTTTAACTGCAACTTACTTTTGTTGGATCGAGTTACTATGGATATAGGATAACTCTCTTTCACTGTAATAGTAGGGATTTTAATAACCTTCTTCTCTTTTTTATATTTCTATTTAGGAGAAGTTGTATTCTTAGGTCCCTGTTTTAGGAACTTTATTTTATTTTTTAGATTTTTGTTTAGGAGAAGGATACCCTGACTTCAGTTAGGGTCTTGGCATTCTGGAATTAGAAACCTATTTACAAATTCCATAGGAGTATCCTCCTTCTTACACCATCTCTCCCCATACACAACTAACTTGCATGCAGTCTCGATTTAGTGTTATGTCACATGTATCAGAACTTTACCCACCATTGTCGCAAATCCATCGAACATCTGTGAAAACATCAAATAAATTAGTTCATGATAACCCTGGAGTGTTGAATAGAAGTTAAACCACCCTACATCTCTTAAATTTTGTGAAATATCTGGATAAGCCTCGAGCAATTATACACTTTCTGGTTCCAATCGAGTAATTTTCCTTCTTTTCTTAGTGGCCATGATACAAATTACAATCACTGAAGTTCAGAGGATGGTTAGGGTTTCTAACAACAACAATTTTAGAACCTTTGAAATGAGAATGTTGTAGAAGATTTATATCACTTGCAACACTTGTATAAAATAATACACAAATACAAAAAGCAATTTGGGTATCATATGTTAGCAATCATAGCATGAAACCTGTGAACCTGTGATTTGATATCAGACTTAATGATTACAACCCAATTTCTTCGAATGAGTATAAAAACTGAATGCATGACCCGATCTTAATAATATATGATGATGGATTTTAGGAAAATATCTCAAGAATTCTCTGACACAATCTTGTGAAGTTGGCGCATATAAAATAATGATTTCTCCTTGCACTACACGAATAGTGTTATTCTTGTAGCTCCTTTTCTCTTCGGAAAAAAATCAAATTTGAAATGAGGAAAAGGACTTATGATTTGATGGAAAGATCCTATATGTCTAATTCTAACCATAATCACACTAATGCATGTTGTAAAACAATCCAAAAGGATAATGCAAGCACACTTTAAAGCTATAGAAGAAGAAAACAAAGTGTAAAATAATGCTAGGAAGGGATAGGGAAGCGAAAATAATAGTTCATCAGTCATTAGAAAAATTAAGGACTAACAAATACCATGCCATTCCATGTCATGACATTCCATGCCATTCCATGCCTTTCCTTTCCTTCACTTGAAATTCCATGTCTTTTCCATGCCATGCCTTTCCATACAATTCCATTCCTTTCCATGCCATGCCTTTTCATATCATTACATTCATTTCCATTCCATGTCTTTCCATACCATGTCATTCCTTTCCATTCCATGCCTTTTATTTCCATACCATTCATTTCCATGCCATGAAATGCAATGCCTTTCCATGCTTTCACTTTCATTTCCTTTCCTTCACTTTCCTTTCCTTGCCATGCCTTTCCATTCATCCCTTGACATGCCTTCAATTTCCATGCCATGCCTTCCCATTCCTTTCCTTTCCATTCCATGCCATGCCTTGCATTGAATTTCCATTCCTTGCCATTCCTTGCCTTTCCTTTCCATGCCTTTCTTTCATTTTCCTTACCTTGACTTATCTTTCCTTCACTTTCCATGTCATTCTTTCCCATGCATTTCCATGTATTTCCATTCCATACCATGACATTCCTTTCCTTTATATGCATTTCCATGCCATTCCTTGAATTTCCTTTCCTTACCTTTCCTTGTTATTTCATGCCTTTCCATGCCTTCACTTTACTTTCCTTTCCTTGCCTTGCAATTCATGTATTTCCTTTCCTTTCCATTCATTTCCATTCCTTTCAATTTCATGTCTTTCCTTTCCTTGCCATGGCTTGATTTCACTTTCCTTGCCTTCACTTTCCTTGCCTTTCCTTCACTTTTCTTTCATTCATTTGACATTGCATGCCTTCCCATTCCTTGGATTTCGATGCCATGCCATGCAATTCCTTTCCTTGACATTCCTTTCCTTCACTTTCCTTTCCATTCCATGCCTTTCCTTTCCTTGCCTTGCATTTCCATTCCATTCTATGCCTTTCCTTTCCTTTCCATTCAATGTATTCTCTGGCCTTTCCATTCAATGTCTTTCCTTGACTTTCCTTGCCTTTCCTTTTCATGCCATGCCTTGCCTTTCCATGCCATTCCTTCCCATGCCATGCCTTGCCATGCCATGTCTTTCCATGGCATACCCTACCTTTCCTTTCCATGCCATGCATTTCCTTTCCATGCCTTTCTTTCACTTTTCTTGCCTTAACTTTCCTCGCATTTCCTTCACTTGCCATGTCATGCCTTCCCATGTCTTTCCTTGTCATGCCTTGCCTTGACATCCCATACCTTTCCTTTACATGCATTTATTTCACTTTTTTTCCCTTAACTTTCCATACCTTTACCTATATTTCCTTTCCTTCACTTTCCATTCCATGCCTTCCCACGCCTTTCCTTGCCATGCCTTGCCTTACCATATCATCCATTTCCTTGCCATGAATTGATTTAAATTTCCTTTCCTTCACTTGCCATTACTTCCTCTATATTCCTTTTCCTTCACTTGCCATTCCATTCCTTCCCATGCCTTGTCTTTCCATTCCATGTCATTCCATGCCTTTACTTCCCTTCTCTTGCCTTGCCTTGCATTCGGTTTCCTTTCCTTTCCTTTCCACTCCATGTCTTTCCTTTCCTTTCCTTTCCTTTCCATTCATGCCTTTCCTTTCCATTCATGCCTTTCCATTCCTTCACTTTCCATGCCATGCCTTGCCATGCCTTTCCTTTCCATGCCATGTCTTTTATTTCCTTTCCATGCCTTTCCTTTACTTGTCATGACTTTCCTTTCCTTTCCATGTCATGTATTTCATTTACTTTCCATGCCTTTCATTTCCTTGTCATGACTTTCCTTTCCCTTCCATGCCATGCCTTGCCTTTTCATGCATTGCCTTCACTTGCCTTCACTTTCCTTTCCTTCACATGCCATGCCATGCCTTGCCTTTCATTTTCTTCACTTTCCTTTCCATGCCATGCCTTGCCTTTCTATGCCATGCCTTCCCATAACATTCCATGTCTTTCCTTGCCTTGCCTTTCCTTGCCATTATGTGCCATGCTTTACCTTTCCAAGCCATGCCATGCCTTTCCATGCCATTCCTTTCCTTTCCATTCCATCCCTTCCCATACCATGCATTTCCATTCCATGTCATTCCTTACCTTCACTTTCGTTTCCAGGTCTAGCCTAACAAGGTGTTAAATTGTCAAACATATGTAATAAGCATTGAGAAAAAACCTAGTGTCGAAGATACTCCAACAAATGCTTTTTTGGTGGATGGAATGATAGCATAGGAGTCCCCTTAGATGAAATCCAGTGCTCTGGATCTAATGCAACTAACGGTTCACCCATCTGAGTCTCATTTTGATATTTAGCGTGAGTTGTAACTTTCCTCCTCAATCCATTCATGTACATGTGGCGAATTTGCTTTCGGGTTATAAAATCCAAATCGAGTGGAATAAGGAGGTTTGTAAGCTTGCAAAAATCTATTTGTCCAAGGCCCACATGACTACACTACCCATAAATTCCCGACTAGGTGTTCTTGAAAATTGAACTCCTCTTTAGAAATTGCACTATGCCTCATTGACCAAAACCCTAGTGCTAAAGATACTCCAAAAAATGGATTTTCAGTGGATGGAATGACAGAGTAGGGCCCTGCCTAGAAAAAAACCGAGTTCTTTTGATCTAATGCAATTGATGGTTCATCCATCCGAGTCCCAGTTTGAGTTTCATCACAAGTTGCAACTCACCTCTTCAAGTCGTTCAGGGACATGTGGTCAATTTGGTCTGGGGCCATAAAATCCAAATAGAGTGGCATAAAGGAGTTTCATAAGCTCCCACAAGTCTATTTTTCCAATCGCCACTCAACTACACTACCCAAAAATACTCGACACATTTTTCTTGAAAATCGACCTCCTCTTCAGAAATTGCAATATGCCTCACTAACCAAATCCCTAGTTACGAAGATACTCCAACAAATGGTTTCTTCGTGGACAGAATGAGGAGGGGCCTCCCTAGATAAAACTAGGTGCTCTGGATCTAATGCAACTAACGGTTCACCCATATGAGTCCCAGTTTGAGTTTTATCATGAGTTGCAACTTGTCACTTCAATCCATTCAGGGACATGTGGCCAATTTGGTCCGACAAAATAAAATCCAAAATGAGC
>ML813573.1:120925-152403 GCA_009831015.1 Picea engelmannii | reverse complement strand
GTAAGATCCAAGCAGTCATCCGAAATGAAAGGAACCTAATGCATATATAAGAAGGTTATAATGATCAAATATGACACATACCATGATACCTCAGACCAATTACCTCATGGAGCAAGAGCCCTCTCTGATGCAAGGCCAGGCCGATAGTGATGGAAGCTGCTATAGCTGACAGGACAAAGCTGGCTGAGAAAAAGAAAGATGGGCCCTCCAGGGCCATGCTCAAGTCACTTGTTCTCTTGGTACTCCATGTCTAGGACCATGTGGGCCTCGAGACATGATCTCCTAGTTATCCCTAGATATCAGGGATAACAATACCAAGGCAAGGTCTAATTAGCATGGTTATGATCTCAATGTTGCATGGTGATGATCCCAATGCAACATCTAAACTCAACTCAATTTGTCAAACTGAAGTGTCCACTGAAAGAGAATATTCTCTAGGTGGAATATTCTCCCCTAAAATATAGGAGACTATATAATGACTAATTATGAATAATAAACAAGGAATAAATTTAGGAAAAATAAATCCTAGGTGTGTGTGAAGTATCTCCAACACCCCCCTTGAACATCACTATGGTGAAAATAAAGATTGGATCCTGGAATCGAGGCCATGTTAGGTACCCAAGTACAAATGATACACTGAAAATAAAGTGAGTAAAGAGGGAAAACCTCATGGAACCCNNNGCAACTGTGTCCTTCACTCCAAGAAGACCTCACAAATGTGCAAGTTTGTGCTCGTTGAATATTTTGTTGAAGATGTAGATGTCTGCATGGATCTGATGAATTATATGAACCATTGAGATGCCCACACATATCCACTTTATCTTCTTGTAATGAATAAGATCCAAATAAATTTTGGATGAAATTTTGAAAACCATGCGGCCATTTCCGAAAAAACATTGAAATTTTGTTGATTTTAAAATGATCATAACTTCACTTCCTGGATTCTGTTTCGGACTATTTATTTTTTTTAATTGGATATTTTCCCGAGATGAATTATATATCCAATTTGTTTTAGCAAATTATTCTCATAAAATATTATAATTGAGTCCGATGTGCATGGCTCCATTTTTGTCTCCTAAGATGCATGCATTGTGCATGGAAAAGTATCTGCATGTGACTTCTGAGTTGCATGCCATATATCTTCCATATGAATTTCAAAAATAAAAAATAAAAATAAAAAATAAAAAATAAAATTAAATGGAGTAGACATCATCTTCAATTAATGGAATACAATTTTTTGTAGATACTTGTGTAGAAGGCTCTTCAAATTGAGATGATTTATCTTCCAGTGGATTTTCTACATTCTCTATCTTGTCAACATTTTGCATGGATTCTTCCTTATTCCCAAATAAAACCTCCAATATGGTCCATAATTCATTTGGAGTGAATTCTTGTGAGTCATCATATACTTGATGGAGAATTTCATAAGAAATAAATGAGAGGATCCATCCTATGGCCATATCTTGTCTATTGAGAAAATCGGTTTTCTCATCGATGGAATGAGGCTCTACTTCCATTGCCATAGTTTCTTGGTACAAGCCTCTACATCTGATAAGAAGTATAATTTTTGGCTTCCATTCCAAATAGTTATGAGGCATGAGAAGTATTTTCGATGAATAATCCATCTTTTTGCGTTCTTCAATATTTTGTACCTGCAAACAATTTTGGTATAGCTTTTGCTTAGCAGTCCGTCGGCTCTGATACCATGTAAATGTGTTGAACATGTACAAAATAGATCTAGTTAAACAATAATACACACATTTGCAGAGAGAATTGGAGAAAGAAGAAGGAGAGAAAGAATGGAAGAATTCTCATTAACTGTTGTGAATAATGAATAGTTTACACATGATATACTTTGTATATCTCAATGACTTCAACTTGAGGTGAACCAATGCACCATAGTGGTGGTCTAGAGTGATATGGACACACACTAGCAGTTACGGGAGTGAACTGCCACCTATTCTAGTCTCTCAGGCAGTTACGGGACTGAACTGCCACCTAGTTAGGTTAACTAGTCAAGTAGTCTTCAGTTAACTCACTGAACAGAGAGTAGTGAGGAGTTAACTCAGGGAATCAAGGATAATGCACCACTTTGGTGATGATACCAAGGCAAAGTCAAATTATCATGGTGATGATCTCAATGTTTCATGGTGATGATCCCAATGCAACATCTAAACTCAACTCAACTAGTCAAACTGAAGTGTCAACTGAAAGAGAATATTCTCTAGGTGGAATATTCTCCCCTAAAATATAGGAGACTGGATAATGACTAATTATGACTAATAAACAAGGAATAAACTTAGTAAAAAGAAATCCTAGGTGTGTGTGAAGTAACTCCAACAGATGATTCGTCACAATCAACAATATTCTTTTTTGGGAGACCTGTAATCAATCATATCCGAAAACATTGCAATTAATAATTAATGAGTAGAGGCCGCGACAGAAGATGAAAGTCCAACTTGGTTACCTATGTGCAAGCATAGGGGTTATATTAGCAATGACATGAGTAACCTTTATACAATTGAACAAATGAAATGGAAATGGGTGCTTTCCACTTCAAACAAGCGGCTTGAAATCAATTGACCAAAGGCAATATAACTTTATCATTAACACTCATGGAGAAGGTGCATGCTAAGCTCTAGCTTCTCTCTTTTCAAGAAGGAACCCATTTCCATTTTTGTGTTCATTTGTTTGACCATAAAATGGTTACTCGTGTCGTTGTTCATACAATGCCTCTACATGCACATAGGAAACCAAGTTGGGTCTTTTTCCATCATCGTGGCCTCTACCGGGTAATTATTAACCACAACATTTTGAGATATGATTGATTGCAAGTCTCCCAAAAAAGAATATTGTTGATCATGATAAATCATCATGTTGTTTCTATTAGATATTTAAGATGGTCTATGGGATTGCTTGGTATCCATCCTAAATACCATCTTCAATCTCCAATAGCAACAACACGATGATTCCTCACGACCAACAATATTATTTTTTGGGAGACCTGCAATCAATCATATCAAAAAATGTTCCAATTAATAATTAACGAGTGGAGGTCGCGACAGAAGATGAAGGTCCAACTTGGTTACCTATGTGCATGCAGAGGGGTTATATGAGAAACAACATGAGTAACCTTTCTACAATAAAAAAAATGACATGGAAATGTGTGTCTTCCACTTCAAACAAGCATCTTGAAATCAACTCACTGGAGGCAGTCTAACTTTATCATTAACCCTAATGGAGAAGGTGTGCATGATAAGCTCTAGTTTTTGTCTTTTCAAGAAGGCACCAATTTCCATTTTTGTGTTCATTTGTTTTACCATAGAAGGGTTACTCATGTGGTTTTTCATACAGTGCCTCTACATTCACATAGGAAACCAAGTTGGGCCTTCTTCTATCGTCACTGCCTCTACCGGGTAATTATTAACTACAACATTTTTAGATATGATCAATTGCAAGTCTCCGAGAAAAGAATATTGTTGATCATGATGAGTCATCATGTTGTTTCTATTAGAGATTGAAGATGGTATCTAGGATTGCTTGGTTTCCATCCCAAATACCATCTTCAATATCCAATAGAAACAACATGACGATTCATCACGATCAACAATATTCTTTTTTAGGAGACCTACAATCAATCATAACCAAAAATGTTGTAATTAATAATTAATCAGTGGATGTCACGACAGAAGATGAAGGTCCAACTTGGTTACCTATGTGCATGTAGAGGGGTTATATTAGCAATGACATGAGTAACCTTTCTACGATCGAACAAATGACATGGAAATGGGTGCCTTCCACTTCAAACAAGAGAATTTAAATCAACTCACTCAAGGCGGTCTAACTTTATCATTAACCCTCATGGAGAAGGTGTGCATGCTAAGCTCTAGTTTTTGCCTTTTCAAGAAGCACCCATTTAAATTTTCGTGTTCATTTGTTTGACCATAGAAGGTTTACTTGTGTAGTTGTTCATACAATGCTCTACAAGCACATAGGAAACCAAGTTAGGCCTTCTTCCATCGTCGCGGCTTCCACCAGGTAATTATTAACTAGAACATTTTCCGATATGATCGATTGCAAGTCTCCCAAAAAATATTATTGTTGATCATGATGAATGATCATGTTGTTGACATTAGAGATTGAAGATGGTATCTCATATTTCTTGGTATCCATCCCAAATACGATCTTCAATCTCCAATAGCAACAACATGATTCATCACGATCAAGAGTATTCTTTTATGGGATACCTGCAATCAATCATATCCAAAAACATTGTAATTAATAATTAACCAGTGGAGGCCATGACAGAAGATGAAGGTCCAACTTGGTTACCAATGTGCATGCAAAGGGTTACTCATGTCATTGTTCATATAGTGCCTCTACATGCACAAAGGAAACCAAGTTGGGCCTTCTTTCATTGTCGCAACCTCTATGGGGTAATTATTAACAACATTTTATGATATGATCGATTGGAAGTCTCCCAAAAAAAAATATTCTTGATCATGATGAATCATCATGTTGTTGCTATTAGACATTGGAGATGGTATCTTGGATTTTTTGGTATCCATCCCAAATACCATCTTCAATATACAATGGCAACAACATGATGATTCGTCATGATCAACAATATTCTTTTTTTGGAGACCTGCAATCAATCATATGCGAAAACGTTACAATTAATAATTAACCAGTGGAGGTCATGACAAAAGATGAAGATCCAACTTGGTTACCTATGTGCATGTAGAGGGGTTATATCAGCAACAACATGACTAACCTTTCTACGATCGAACAAATGACATGGAAATGGGTGCCTTCCACTTAAAACAAGTGGCTTAAAATCAAATCACCGGAGGCAGTCTAACTTTATCATTAACCCTCATGGAGAAGGTGTGCATGCTAAGATCTAGTTTATGTCTTTTCAGGAAGCACCCATTTCCATTTCCGTGTTCATTTGTTTGACCATAGAAGGGTTACTTGTGTCATTATTTATACAATGCCTCTACATGCACATAGGAAACCATGCCGAGCCTTCTTCCATTGTCGTGGACTCTACTGGGTAATTATTAACTACAACATTTTTAGATATGATCGATTGCAAGGCTCTCAAAAAATAATATTGTTGATCATGATGAATCATCATGCTTTTTCTATTAGATATTGAATATGGTATCTCGGATTTCCTGGTATCCATCCCAAATACCATCTTCAATCTCCAATAGTAACAACATGATTTGTCACGATCAACAATATTCTTTTTTGAGAGACCTGCAATCAATCATATCTGAAAATGTTGCAATTAATAATTATCTAGTGGAGGCCGCGACAGAAAACGAAGGTCCAACTTTGTTACCTATGTTCATGCAAAGGCTAGTGGATATGTCTGTCAAAGTTTAGGGCCAATAGCCATGGAATTTATGCCACATCCTCTTTGAATGAGTACATGGTTTATGTAGCCATGATGTTGTGCAGACTTTTCAGCAAAAAGATTCCTTTTTCATTTCCCTGCAGAATGGGTGCCCTTTTTAGAAGAAGCATCAGAAGGATATAGTTTCAACTGGGACAAGATTTTATCTAATAATATAGCCAAAGAGGTTTCGGATTACAGAGTTGCAAGAGCCTGAGGTCAACCAGTGGCCTTTTACATGTCGGCATACATCATGGACGCAATTTTTTTTATGACTCCATTCCCCCTAATTAATTGGAGTTGGAACACAACCTGCCTTGAACCCATTCACGAATATCACTTTGAGCTGTGGGAAGAAAATGCAAAAAAATTGTTTTACGAAATTTTCCATTTTGTGGTGATACCAATGCATAAAATGTTTTTCGACTCTGACCCTCCTCACATTTCTGAAGCAGTTTCAAATAACCTCAATCCAATAGTAGACTGGTTCATTGAAGAAAGATTCTCCTACATCAGGGTTTATGGGTGTTCAATTCCCCCTCACGTGCTTCCGAAATTCCTCCCATATAGACTGTTGTGTAGGGAAGTAGCACACCAAATAGTAAAAGGTGGTATCAGAATAGAGCTACAGGTATCTCAAAAGAATTCCTAGCCAATCTTCCCTGTGCACATCAGGAAATTTTCATTACAAAATTTGGGACATTCCAGAGTGGAAGCAGAAGCACTCGAAGAAGTTAAACTATTAAATATTGAGTACAAAAGGCATGACCCTTATCAACTAGTGAAGAAACACTTGATACACTGCAATATGAAAGCATACAAACATGAGGAGTCCCCCTGGGATGACATGTTCAAAGGGACCAAGTCCCATAAAGAAGTGTTCGAACAAGTACAGACACTGTCGTCTGACCTGGAAGCCAGCTTTCAGACCTTTCAGAAGCATAAACGGAGTGGTCTACCTCAAGTACTTCAAGGAGAAGAGATCACCCTCCCCCAGGAGCAAGAAAGTGTTAACCCAGGTTTCGAGCAGGAAGCACAGAAGAAGGGAAATCCCAAAAAGGACCTACAGGATATGGAAAGGCCTCCACAAAACAGAAAGACCGAAGCAGAGAAAAGTTCAGGGAGACCTCCCAAGTCCTATAAGATTACTCCCCCTTTATCACCTAGTGTTGATGACAATACACCTAAGGTAGCAGGAGGGAAAGGATCTACAGAGCTAGGTAACCCCATAGCTTCCTTAACCCCCTTACAGTCCACTTTTGGACTCCCACAGACAAGAGATCTATTTGTTGATGACCTTACCTCCATTCCCATGGATGATATTCCTCCTTTTGATTATTTTTTCAGTAGACAAAGGAAGGTCGTCCTGAAACAAGAGATGCATAAGAAGGAGGGGAATATGGTTAAAAAACATAAAGTCTTGATAGACGGACAAAATTTGGAGGAAGAGGATTTCGCTACAGAGATAGCAGGTTCCATGGTAGCCATGTCAACAACAAAATTTTTTACCGTGGTAAAAATGAGAACCAAGATAAAGAAGAGTGATAAAATCATAGCACAATTACAAGAGAAATTAAAAAATGCTCAAGAAAACATTAGAGAAGAAATGAGTAAAATCTTGGAGTAGACAAGGGTTGCCGAAAGGTTAGAGGTTCAATTACTCAAGACGAGCCTGGACGAAATGAGCCAGAAAATGCAAGCAAGTTAGCTACAGATAACTCAGTAAAAGGATCATGCAGAACAGTTACAGGCTAGATTAATATTGATGGAAGGTCAAATTATAGATTTAAAAGCTTTTCAGGCCCAGTCAATGGAAGTACATTCAAAAATAGAAGTTGGACAGCAGAAATTAATTTCCAAGATAGAGATTGTTCAGAATTACTTTCAAGAAGTAGATAGTGCCTTTGATAATATTATCTTGAGCGAAAAAGAAGCCAAAGCAGTGAGGATTACTCTCCAAAAGGAAATTATATATTCGACAGGTGAGGAGGTATCCAAAACTACAAAAGTATCAGCCACAGAGAAAATCAGAGGCGACATCATGCTCAAACTATGGGAAACCAACATAACTGAAAGTAAAAGAATAGTCAAAGAAATCAGAGATGACTTTGAAGACGTTTTTGATATTCTATACAAAGGGTCATTAAATATTGGAAAAGGAAATTGTACAGGACTTCTGGGACAGATCAATATTGAAAGACATCAATTAAATTTTAGGGAAAATTTGAGTGAAATCCAAATGGAAATTTCACAACTAAGAAAAATTGATGTCACCCTAATAGACAGGTTGTTAGTTGAGCCTAACTTAAAGCCGCATTCAACAAAGTTTGCAGATAAAGGAGTTGATGACCGTCTTTCCAAGATTCAAAGAAAGGTTTATCTGTTCGAGGCAAGATATCTTCCAGAACCCCCAAAAAATTTTACATAGTTCCTGGAGAGATGCATTAGATGTATTGAATCAAAAGAAGGAGAGTCATCAACAAAGTAAAAGTACTATTTGGAAGAGCTTTACTTCCAAGAAAATGGAAAAATGGAGAAGATCATGAAAACGGTTTTGGATCTATTTTTTAACAAATAGTTAGTCTCTAAGAATTAGGAAATCACCAACCATCCTAAGATTGGTGGTTTTGTATAAATGTAATTTTTCAAGACTAAGAAAGGGGTTTTTTTTTGGAGGAGATTGTAAAGAGAAAATTTGATTTTGCTAGAATTAATACCATATAGATTGAAGATTCCAGATCTTGTCAAGCCTAAGTTATGTGTTTCTCTGTCATTTCATCCTTTATTTCACACCTTCGTTAAATGTTTTCATGAGGTAACTTCTATTGTGGTGATTAAACTTTCAGATTATCTAACCGTTTGCAGTTTTTCCTCTGTATCAGTTGTTAGCGGATATAAGACCTATGAACATTTTAGAACTCTGAAATTATATACTTCTTTGAAGTTATCGCCCTTCCTTCTTCTATTTGTATAAAATAAGATTCTTCTTAAATTGATGCCTCATTTTTGTTATACAACTACATGTTTCCTTTTCTTTCTTCATTCTATGCACTGTTTCTTTTAAAATTGACTCGGATACTAGAAAAGGCCTTCATTTCTGTTATACTATTGATTCATAATTTGGAAGTTTTTCTCTTATTGATTCAAACCAAAAATCTGCAACCCTTAAAAATTAATTTTTTTCTTTTTTTTTTGACTTAAAAGAAAGGAAACCCTTTACTTTCATGACTGTTCCAGTTACCAGACAGCCTAATATAGAACCCGGTCTATCATACCAGACGAGCATTGCGTTAAACCTATTCAATACCATCTTACAAATAGAAAATACACAGGTAGAACTTGAACGTTCATGAGCTGCAATTAAAAGGGATATTAGCATTCAATAACAATGGGAAGCTAGACAGAGACAGTTAAGGAACCAATTGTGATCTTGGTTTCCTTTAAAATAATCTTTTTACCCATTAATTATCTCTACTTTTCGGATACCTTGACGGTATACTTTATATCCTTAAAGTATAAACTCGGGAACAACATATTTTTGGCGCCGTTGTCGGGGAGTGAAGAAACGAATATTTTCCCTAGGAAGAACGACATTGACTTTTTCTTTCTTTGATAGTGAACAAAGATTGAAAAACCTTCTAAGGATACTTTTATCCTTCACTTGGTGACTCCACGATAAGTAAACTGCCTTTCGACTGAAAGAACACCAGAAAGAACCCAAATGACAAGCAAATCTCACCAGTATCTGATCCTGAAAAGATTTTAAAATCAAGAAGATTTCTTAGACAAATCGTTTCACCAACACATACTATCTGTCAAACTAATTCTACACGGTCGAACATCAAAGGAATACTTGAGAGATATGTCTCCCTCCCCCTTTCAATTGATACGTGCTCTTTTCTCAAAGTCCACACTCCTACTACCGAAGGCTTCGATGAATGTCTTATGTATCCTGATTTAACCCTCGTCAATTCTCCAATATTCGTCTTTCAAGACTGGAGAAACAAGCTCTCTTCATCTTGGGCCTTCTTTTTCCAGTTTCCTGTGCCTTGAAGATCAGTTCCCCACAACCTTTCTATCACATTCAAATACAACCCAAGTTTCAATCTCAAATCTATCATTGGTTGCACACAGAGGTGTGGGGGTTGGAGGCGGTGTTGTAGGTGGTGCCGCAGGAGGAGTAGCAGGCGGCCAAGTACCGCTCCCTAGAATTTTTGCTAAGGTGGCTGCCATATATTCCCCTCTTGTCCTCCTGGTTCCCCTACATGACCTTCTAGAAAATTACATGAAAAAAATCCCAAAATTTACAGGGGAAGGTGATTTAACCACACAAGAACACATCAATTTATTTGACCAATTCGTCGATATCCTAGGACTCGAACATGAAGATGTTTACTCCAGACTCTTAGTACAAACTTTCAAAGGGAAATTCAAAACCTGGTTATGAGGCTTAGCAGCGAGATATTTAAGGTCATACGATGAACTCAAAAGTGCTTTCATCAGGAAATGGGGAGAAAGAAAAGATCACCTCTATTATCTGACTAAATTCGGGGCTCTTAGAAAGAAAAATTTTGAATCAGTTCTCGAGTTCACCCAAAGATTTAATAAATTGTACAATAAAATTCCCATCGAGGTCAAACCTTCTCAGCCTACAGCAAAAGTAACCTTCGTTGGAGCTTTCGACCCTGATTTCGCCTTACTATTAAGAGAGAGGAGATCAGTAGACCTCACCAAGATGCAAGACGATGCCCTAGAAAATGAATCAAACATGATGGCATCAGGAAAGCTAAAAGCCAAAACGGAGGCTGGGAACAAAGAAACCAGAAGATACAGAGAACAAGGAGGATCTTCTGGGTCAGGAAGATCTTTGGGAGACAAAATGGACGATATGTCTAGGATAATTAAAGAACTTTCTAATAAGATTTCAAAAATGGAATTAGATCAGACAAAAAATGGCCATTTTCCCAGAAAGGATTTCAGAAGGAATCCCAATCCTCAAATCCCACAAAGATAGATTAAGAATGAAGATCAGAAAATCCCAACCCCCTTCAAGAGTGAAAACTTCATTGGAGAGGAAGATTTAGAAGATTTCGAGGAATTAGAGGAAGATATAAACAATCTGGGTGATGATGAGCCACAACCCTATTTATCGAGACAAGATTATGAAAAATTCTTAAATAAAGAAAATAGATTGGAAAATGACCTAAACAGTAGTACTTCTGAAGATTTGACCTACCAGGGTATTGCCGATAGTATAATGGTTGAGCTTCAACAGAAATACAATCTAAGGCCTAGAAACAAGAGTGTTGCAATCACCCAAATGAGGAGTGAGATAGATGAGATAGTTTCAAAAAATGTTGAAAAACAGACTGAAAAAACTAACATAACAGACACACAGCCTACCAAGACTAAGGTAGCTGAAATACCCACAGTCAAAACACCGAAAGTGAAAGTTCCTGCAATGGAAATGAAACCCTCACCACAAAGGAAAGCTGATAAGAAGGGGACTGAAGCCCAAACAATAGAGAATGACAAAATTGCGGGGAGTTTTAATCTGGAAAATGAAATCAATAAAATCAAGATCCCCATACCTCTTGTCGAGCTAGCAAAAAAACCCATCTACAAAAAACAAATCGCCAAGATGATTAGTTTTTTAGAAGATGAAAGCCAAGACGATGTCATTAACGTAGAAGATGACAAACCAAACATAATTTTCGGTCCAAATTTCGAAGGTGCCAAAGACATTGTTGCCCCCTTCTATATCACGTTAACCCTATTCGACCAACTACTCCACAACTGTATGCTCGATTCTGGAGCATCCCATAATGTAATGCCTAAAGCCATTATGGACAAATTGGGTCTCAAAATCACTAGGCCTTATGGAGATTTATATTCTTTCGATTCAAGGAAAGTTAAGTGTATATGCATGATTAAAGACATGGTGGTAAATCTGGCTCAAATACCTGCGAAAAGAATTCTCATGGACGTAGTGGTCACCAATATCCCTCTGAAATATGGTATGATTTTATCTAGATCCTGGGGTGCCAAGCTTGGGGGATCCCTCCAGCTTGACATGGCATATGCTACGATCCCAATTTTTGGAGGAAAGTTCACGCGCCTGTACAGAGAGACTAGGTTGGCATTCACAGTAAGTGATCTGTGCAACCCGAGTAACCACCCTGTATATATTTTTGATCAGGATATAGGTAATTGTATTTTATCCATTGAAGATGATACTGTTTTAGGTATAGATGAAAGTAGTACAGAAGAAAAAATAGAAACAGAAGAAAATAAAAAAAATGTATATAGCATTGGTGTGTGGAAGAATTTTTTTTACAGTGCTTCATCTTACCTTGGAGCCGAAGCTGGGGAAATCCTTGTGGCCCCTAATAATCAATTCGTTATCCCTTTTTCCTATAGACTCCATTGGAATGTCGACCACACTAATAACGTATGCAAGTATGAAGCCTTAGTATTAGGGTTGGAAGCCGCTAGGAGAATGAAAATAAAAAACCTTGAGATCTTTGGTGATGCTGAGCTAATCGTAAAATAGGTAAACCATCAGTACCAGGCCAAACATCCTAGGCTGAGGTCTTACAGGAATTGCATCTGGGATCTAATCGAAAATTTCTTCTCCTCTGTCAAAGTCCACTACATTCCAAGAACTGGAAAACAATTAGGCCGATGCATTAGCTAAAGTAGCCTCAACCTTCACACCTCTCACTGCTTTCAAACTAAAATACCATATACAAATGAGACACCGACCCTCCATACCCAATAACACACAGCACTGGCAAGTTTTTGAGGATGATGAACAACTACGTAAATTTTTAGAATCAATAGATGAGTTTGCCAAAACTCATACTGACCAAGAAAACCAAAATGATCCTATTTGGATCATGCAAGAAGGGGAAGACCCCCAGGAATTCCATGATAAAATCGCCAATCATCGAATGTTTGTTCTAAAAAATAACCAGATCCCCAAGGGCCTGATTCCCTTGGAAAGGTTATTTAATCAAGACGATATCCCATTAAGATCCACCTTACAACCTCAACCTGAAGAGGTTGAGGACTGTGACATAGGTACTAAAGAAAACCCTCGGTTGGTGAAATTGTCCAATCCCTGTCCCCAGAAAACAAAAGTAAATATGTTGAGTTGCTTAGAAAGTATAAAGACATTTTCGCTTGGTCTTACGATGAATTGAGAACTTATGATACTTCTATAATTGAACATAAAATTCATTTGAAACCTGGTGTCAAGCCTTTTAAACAGAAACTCAGACAGATAAACCATATTCTGCTACCAGTAATAGAAAAAGAGGTCAAAAAACTCTTAGATGCCAAAATCATCGTCCCACTAAGATATTCTGAGTGGGTATCTAATATAGTCCAAGTAAGAAAGAAAAATGGTGAAATCAGACTATGTGTTGATTTTAGAAACCTGAACCGATCATCACTCAAAGACAATTATCCATTTCCTAAGATGGACCATGTCTTAGAGAAAGTAGTTGGAGCTAATAGAATGTCAATGATTGACATTTTTTTAGGTTACAATTAGATCGCAGTACACCAAGACGATAAACAAAAAATGGCTTTCACAACTCCTTGGGGTACCTTCATGTATGATAAAATGCCTTTCGGCTTGATGAATGCAGGTGCAACCTTCTAGCGAGCCATGGACATCGCCTTCATGGGTGAGAGAGATAAATTTGTTGTCATCTATCTCGATGATCTGACTGTTGTTTCAAAATCTGATGCAGAACATTTAGTACACCTGAAGCAAACCTTCGAGAAATGTCGTAAATTTGGTTTATCCCTTAATCCCAAAAAATCTCATTTCGCTGTGCAAGAAAGTAATCTTTTAGGTCATCTAGTGTCTAAAGACAGAATAAAAATCGATCCCAAAAGAATTGAAGCAATATATACCATAAATATTCCTAGGAATGTAAAATAAATTCAATCTTTCTTAGGAAAAATAAATTTCTTGAGAAGATTCATCCCTAACTTCGCCGAAATTGTGAAAATGATCACAAATATGTTAAAAAATAACAGTGAGACAAAGTGCACAAGCAAAGCAAAAGAATCCTATCAATGAATCAATAAATTTATCAATGAATCACCAGTCTTAGCAAGTCCTGATTACACAAAAGAATTTCTGATTTTTTCCTTCGCTTCCGAACACACTATTACAGTTGTATTGTTACAGAGAAATGAAGAAGGCTTTGAACAACCCATTGCTTTTTTCAGTAAAAGTATGAGAGATGCGGAGTTGAAATATAATATACTAGAAAAACAAGCTTACACAATGGTAAAGGCTCTCAAGGCCTTCAGACCGTACGTATTACATTCGAAGATCATAGCCTATGTTCCTACAAGCTCTGTCAAAGACATACTGGTTCAGCCAGATAGTGATGGGAGAACGGGCAGATGGCTAGCCAAGATTCAGGAGTTCGATCTTGAAGTCAAACCAAAAAAACTCATTAAAGGCCAAGGTATGGCTAAGCTGTTAGCCGAATCCAACTTGCAGGCACTTGGAATTGATCAGCTGCAAGAAGATGAAGATTTTCTAGAGATAAATGAACTCGACTTCACTACATCTATGGTTTCCATAGAAGATAGGTTTTCTTCTTCAGGCTGGTACCGCGATATTGTTTCTTACCTATTGACTATTCATTGTCCCAGTGAACTAACCCCATCTAAAGCCAGGACATTGAAGCTACATGCTATAAAATATTGTATTGTAGATGGAAAATTATTTTGGAAGGACCCCCTCAGTTTCTTGCTGAGCTGCTTAGTCGAGATCGAAACTAAAAAGGTTATACATGAGTTCCATGAGGGAGTGTGTGGAGGAAACCACACTTGGCAAGCCACAGATTATAAAATCCTAAGAGCTAGATATTACTGGCCCAAACTTTTCAAAGATGTAAACACCAAAGTCCGAACTTGTGTTCCCTGTCAGTTGTTTACAGGTAAACAGAAAGTCCCAGCTTTACCTCTAATTCCAGTTAAATCCGAAGCCCCTTTTCAGTAGTGGGGCCTAGATTTTATCAAAAATTTCACCCACATTCCAGTGCTTAGCACTGGTGGATTCTAACCGCAACGAACTATTTTACTAAGTGGGTGGAAGTTATTCCCACGAGAAACGCAACTGACGCAGTTGTAATCAATTTTCTAGAGGAAAATATTTTATCCAGATTCAGTTGTCCCTGAAAGATAGTCATCGACAATGCACAAGCGTTTAAATCGATGGCTATGGTAAACTTTTGTCAAAAATTCAACATCATATTAGGCCACTCCACAGCTTATTATTCGCAGGGCAACGGTTTAGCTGAATCATCTAACAAAAGTCTGACAACTGTGATAAAAAAAATATTGACTAACAACAAGAAGACGTGGCATATTCATTTGAAATACGCCCTATGGGACAACAAGATAAGTACCAAAAGGGCAATTGGAATGTCCCCTTTTCATATGGTTTATGGCACCAATGTTATTTTACCAATCAATCTTGCTCTACCTGTAATGAAAATTTGGCAAGATTCAAACAAAGAACCTAACGACGTTACCAGGAGAGAAAACCAATTGGTCGAAGTTTAGAAAAATAGGATTGAAGTAAACGAAAATTTGTTGAGATATCAGGATAAGATGAAGCTTTTTTTGATCAAAAGGCTAAGGATAGAGATTTCCTCCCTGGAGATATGGTACTAAAATGGGAAGCCATAAGAGAAGACACGGGCAAATGCGGCAAGCTCGATTCGATCTGGTCTGGCCCTTATAGAGTCTTGACCTCAAAAGGAGAAAATGACTTTTCATTAGAAAATCTCAATGGAGATATTCTAAGTGCCCCTGTGAATGGGTGATACCTTAAACACTACATGCAGTAATTTGTATTCAAATTTTCATTGTACATACCGGTTTGTTTTCAAGTTTCCCTTATAGTTACGTTATTTTTGGTAAGTAAAAAAAAAAATATATATATATATATATATATATATATATTAAATTTTAGAAAAATAAAATACAAAATAGTTCAAATCTAGCAGTTCACAATAAGCGTCTTACAATTATCAGGTCATTTTATTCGCAGGAACAACGTCATGGACTCAAGAAATCAACTACACTACAGGGGTAATCTGCATGGATAATCAAGATAAATACTTACCAAAAAGGTAATAAGTAAATAGTCATCTAGTTGTAAATGCGGAAAACTACTAAGGTATGAACTCTGACCTGGAAACTTGAGTTAAAAAATGTCCTAAGAGATACAAATGAATGAGACGTAAATTTTGAGTTTTCCAATTAAAAAAAAAAAAATTAATTTAAATTTAAATAAAAAAATTATACTCGTTAGCACTCCTAAGTAGTCTGAGATTCTCTCATCTTCTCCCTTCGATCACTATCAAGCTTACTCTTCACCCAGCCCTGACTTTTTCCCTTTAGTCTCTAAGTATTAAAAAGGGGGGGGGGCAAAGGTCTCATCTTAATTTCAGAAACATTGAGATTGACTTCCGAAGTGAGGATAGGTAAAATTACATGTTTCTCCTAATATTTGGATGAACTGGAAGTCTGTATGGGCTAATCCTAACCTTTTTAGTCGCTCTAGCAAAAATAAAATGATCGTTTTCGCTCCAAAAAAAAAAAAAGTTTCAAGTTTTCTCCAAGATTCTTCATAAAGTTAAAGTGTCTCAGGGCCCAAAGGAGATTGATCAAGAGCTATTTAAGAAAGAAAACAGACCCTTGCTGTAAAAAAAAATTAAGCAGTATATTTTCCCTAAGTATGTTACATACTTATTGATTGCCCCCACTTCGTAACAGAAATGTGTATAAAGAGATGGTGAAAGGAAATTTTTTATCGATTGCCCCCATCTAATCTAAAGAGATGATGAAAGGAAATTAATTATATGATTTCCCTCATCTCAGCATTTAAATGTTAAAAATAACAAAGTGGTGAAAGGAAATTCAATGTGGAAAACCTGATAACTTCACCGGGGTACTGAACAGGCCCGCTAGAAGTGAAGCAATGTCTACATACTGGACAAGGCTGTCATACACGAATTGCAAGATGCTCTGGTAATTTTCTCCTTTCGACCAGATTACACTCTAAGATTATGGGATTCTAGGTTACACTCTAAGAGTCTCTTGATGTGAATATGATCAAATAAAAATTGGTGGAGTGGCTAATCTTGTTTTGATTATCTTGCACAAGTCTGAGGTCGGTTTTAGAAAGGGAAATCTATGTGAGCCTATTTCGAGATTGTCGAATGATTTAGTCTTGAAAGTTTTCCGAAGTTAAGGTTGGAATCTTTATCCTCCTAGTAGGTTTTTCACAACTATGTCTCAGAGATTGGAACAACTGACCCCATTTACCCAATAAAAGGCATTAAGTCCGCCCATTCTCCTCAGCCCACAAGGAGACGAGTCCCCAATTGGAGCCTATGTTGAAACTAAGTGTTTAAACTTTTTACCTTGAAACTAAGTTTTTTAAACTTTTTACCTCTAAAACTAAAACTTTTTTCTTTCGGGATTCGGCTTCTCATAAGGTATAATCCTCACTACTAGTCCAAAAAGACCGGTCCCGAAATCCTGAAATGATTTATTTTCTTTGTTATAATAAAAGACAGAAAGCTCAAGTGTTATTAAAGTCTAGACGCACGTTCTGTAAAGTACTTTCAATCGCAATAAATTAAAATCCTAAAGGAGTTAATTAACTATCTTTTAACCTTTCGAGATTCGGGTTTACTCAGAACAATGCATTTTCAATACATTTTGAATCGCAAAATCCCGATTCCTGATTTCTCGAAAGAAGTGGAAGATAGTCTTAATCCTGATTAATTAAAAACTAATCCCATCATGATTTCAGGATTCGGGGTTTGGTGGTGACATACCTCATGTAAGCACGATCCCTGAAACCTCGAAACACGAAGTCTCGATTCAATACCAAAGCTAAGACCTAAGAACTTTTCCCACCGCAATTTCAGGATTCGGGGTTTGATGGCGATATACCTCATGTAAGCAAGATCTTCGAAACCACGAAACGCGAAGTCCCGACTCAATACCAAGGTTAATTTGAACTAATTTCATTTTAAAAACATTTAATGGTATTTAAACTTCTTAGGTATTTTCATTTACGAGTTCCATCAAATGATATTTTTCAAATTTTGATTTTAAAATCGCCGAAATACGGCCATATTAATAACGGATAGCTAGTGTTTTCCATGAAACCAATGCATATCTCAGAAATATTCTCTGCTTTAAAGGTATTAAATTCTTGGCAGTCGCGTCAGTGCTTTCACCATTAAATGAATTAAAGGAAAATTAAATGAGTTAAAGGTCTGTGTTTTGAAACTTGTTTTTACTCTTTCTATCAGAAGTAAGTCACATCTAGTCAAGCTTTCAAACCTCTCTTCTGTGACAGGTTTTCATTCCAATACAAAATTCATGGCACGAAAGAAGGGACCCAAGAAGAGTGAAGATACAGCTGAGATTTCCAGCCCATAGGGAGATGTCATATCTGACACCATGCCACATGCTATTGACTCGATTAAATCATGGAGACAAATTTATGAAAATCTGGACTACGAGATAAAAAAATCCCCTAATGACTTTGAGAATAACCTTCGGGACATAACAGAATCATAACTTCACAAAACTGCAACACGCCCACGGCTCATGGCGTACAATGACATGATCAGTTGGGATTTGGACAAGGTTGATATTCCAACGAGAAGCATTTTAAATTATCAAGGGGCCATTATTGGCTCATTCATACCTGAACATATCCAGGTTATGTACAAACTCTCGCCCAATCCTAAATTCATTTACAATGCCGAATTTATAGCCAAATTTCAGAGAAAGGAATGCACTGAGGCAGACCAAACTTACCCTGATTTAATCAAAGGTTGGTGGAGATTTTCGTCAAAGTTTAGGGCCGATACCCATGGAATTTTTTCCACAACCTCTTTGAATGAGTACATGGTTTATGTAGCCATGATGTGTGTAGACTCTTCGGCAAAAAGAATCCTTGTCATTTCCCTGCAAAATGGGTGCCCTTTTTAGAAGAAGCATCAGAAGGATATAGTTTCAACTGGGACAATATTTGATCTGATAATATATCCAAAGAGGTTTTGGATTACAGCTCTGCAAGAGCTCGAGGTCAACCAGTGGCCTTTTACATGTTAGCATACATCATGGATGCAATTTTTTTTATGACTCCATTCCCCCTGAAGAATTGGATTTGGAACACAACCTGCCTTGAACCCATTCACAAATATTACTCTGAGCTATGGGAAGAAAATGCAAAAAATTCATTTTACGAAATTTTCCATTTCGTGGTGATACCAATGCATAAAAAAAATTTCGGTTGTGACCCTCCTCGCATTTCTAAAGCAGTTTCAAATAACCTCAAGCCAATAGAAGACTGGTTCATTGAAGAAATCTTCTCCTACATCAGGGTTTATGGGTGTTCAATTCCCCGTCACGTGCTTCCGAAATTCCTCCCAGATAGACTGGTATGTAGGGAACTAGCACACCAAATAGTAAAAGGCGGTATCAAAATAGAGTTAAAGGCAGCTCAAAAGAAGTCCTGGGCAATCTTCCCTATGCACATCGGGAAATTTTCATTACAAAATTTGGGACATTCCAGAGTGGAAGCAGAAGCACTCGAAGAAGTTAAAATATTAAATATTGAGTACAAAAGGCATGACCCTTATCAACTAGTGAACAAACACTTGATACACTGCAATATGAAAGCATACGAACATGAGGAGTCCCCTTGGGACGACATGTTCAAATGGACCAAGTCATATAAAGAAGTGTTAGAACGAGTACAGACATTGTCGTCTGACCTGCAAGTCAGCTTTCGGACCTTCCAGAAGCATAGACGGAGTGGTCTACCTCAAGTACTTCAAGGAGAAGAGATCACCCTCCCCCAGGAGAAAGAAAGTGTTCCCCCAGGTTTCGAGTAGGAAGCACAAAAGAAGGGAAATCCCAAAAAGGCCCTACAAGATAGAGAAAGGCTTCCACAAAACAAAAAGACCGAAGCAGAGAAAAGGACAGGGAGACCTCCCAAGTCCAGTAAGATTACTCCCCCTTTATCACCCGGTGTTGATGAAAATACGCCTAAGGCAGTAGGAGGGAAAGGATCTAAAGAGATAGGGAGCCTCGTAGCTTACTTAACCCCCTTACAGTCCACTTTTGGACTCCCACAGACAGGAACTCTATTTTTTGATGACCTTACCTTCATTCCCATGGATGAGATTCCTCCTTCCGATTATTTTTTCAGTAGAAAAAGGAAGGTCGTCCTGAAACACGAGATGCATAATAAGGAGGGGAATATGGTTAAAAAGCATAAAGTCTTGATAGACGGACAAAATTTCGAGGAAGAGGATTTCTCTACATAGATAGCAGGTTCCATGGGAGCCATGGCAACAACAAACTTTTTTACCATGGGAAAAATGAGAACCAGGATAAAGAAGAGTGATAAAATAATAGCACAATTACAAGAGCAGTTAAAAAATGATGAGGAAAACACTAGAGAAGAAATGAGTAAAATCTTGGAGCGGACAAGGGCGACCGAAAGGTTAGAGGTTCAATTACTCAAGATGAGCCTGGATGAAATGAGCCAGAAAATGCAATCAAGTCAGCTACAGATTACTCAGCAAAAGGATCATGTAGAATAGTTACAAGATAGATTAATATTGATGGAAGGTCAAATTATAGATTTAAAATCTTTTCAGGCCCAGTCACTAAAAGTACATTCAAAAATAGAAGTTGGACAACAGAAATTAATTTCCAAGATAGAGATTGTTCAGAATTACTTTCAAGAAGTAGATAGTGCCTTTGATAATATTATCCTGAGGGAAAAAGAAGCCAAAGCAGTGAGAATTACTCTCCAAAAGGCAATTATATATTTGACAGGTGAGGAGGTATCCAAAACTACGAAAGTATCAGCCACAGAGCAAATCAGAGGCGACATCATGCTCAAACTATGGGAAACCAGCATAACTGAAAGTAAAAGAATAGTCAAAGAAATCATAGATGACTGTGAAGACGTTTTTGATCTTCTAGACAAAGGGTCGTTAAATATTGGAAAAGGCAATTGTACAAGACTTCTGGGACAGATCAATATTGAAAGACAACAATTATATTTTAGGGAAAATTTGAGTGAAATCCAAATGGAAATTTCACAACTAAGAAAAATCGATGTCACCCTAATAGACAAGTGGTTAGTTGAGCCTAACTTAAAGATACAGTCAATAAAGTTTGCAGATAAAGGAGTTGATGACTATCTTTCCAAGATTTAGAGAAAGGTTTATCTGTTCAAGGCAAGAGATCTTCCAGAACCCCCAAAAAAATTTACACAGTTCCTAGAGAGATGCATTAGATGTATTGAATCAAAAGATGGATAGTCATCAACAAAGTAAAAGTATTATTTGGAAGAGATTTACTTCCAAGAAAATGGAAAAATGGAGAAGATCATGAAAACGGTTTTGGATCCATTTTTTAACAAATAGTTAGTCTCTAAGAATTAGGAAACCACCAACCGTCCTAAGATTGGTGGTTTTGTATAAATGTAATTTTTCAAGACTAAGAAAGGGGCTCTTTTCTGGAGGAGATTGTAAAGAGAAAATTTGATTTTGCTAGAATTAATACCATATAGATTGAAGATTCCAGATCTTGTCAAGCCTGAGTTATGTGTTTCTCTGTCATTTCATCTTTTATTTCACACCTTCGTTAAATGCTTGCACGAGGTAACTTCTATTGTGGTGATTAAACTTTCAGATTATCTAACCGTTTGCAGTTTTTCCTTTGTATCAATTGTTAGCGGATATAAGACCTATGAACATTTTAGAACTCTGAAATTACATACTTCTTCTAAGTTATCGCCCTTCCTTCTTATATTTGTATAAAATGAGATTTTTCTTAAATTAATGCCTGATTTTTGTTATACAACTACATGTTTCCTTTTCTTTCTTCATTCTATGCATTGTCTCTTTTAAAATTGACTTAGATACTAGAAAAGGCCTTCATTTATGTTATACTATTGAATCATAATTTGGAAGTTTTGTTCTTATTAATTCAAACCAGAAATCTGCAACCGTTAAAAAATAAATCTTTCTTTTTTTTTTACTTAAAAGAAAGGAAACCCTTTACTTTCATGATTGTTCCAGTTACCAGACAACCTAATATAGAACCCGGTCTATCAGACCAGACGAGAATTGCGTTAAACCTATTCAATACCATCTTACAAACAAAAAATACATGGGTAGAACTTGAACGTTCATGGGTTGCAATTGAAAGGGATATTAGAATTCAAGAACAATGGGAAGCTAGACAGAGACAGTTAAGGAACTAACTGTGATCTTGGTTTCCTTTAAACTAATATTTTTACCCATTAATTATCTCTACCTTTTAGGATTCCTTGAAGGTATACTTTACAGCCTTAAAGTATAAACTCAGGAACAACAATCACAATCAAGAACTAGTGTAGACCTTGCCAAGGATTGATGATCTTTTTGACCAGCTTAAAGGAGCAAAGGTGTTCTCAAAACTGGGTCTATGATCACGATAGAGGATGTTGGCATTCCTAAGACCACATCTGAAACCCCATATGGAAACTATAACTTCTTGTTCCTACCTTTTGGTTTGACTAATGCACCAATAGTTTTCATTAGATTAATCAATAATGTAGTCTAGAAGTACTTGGATAAATTTATATTGGTATTTATTAACGACATTTTGATTTACTCCCAAAATAAAGAGGAACAAGAGGAACATATTTGGATTCTTTTGCAAATATTATGAGAGCATGGTTTGACTAATGCACCAATAGTTTTCATGAGATTAATCAATAATTTACTCTAGAAGTACTTAGATAAACTTCTATTAGTATTTATTAACGACATTTTGATTTACTCCAAAAATATAGAGGAACAAGAGGAACATCTTTGGATTCTCTTGCAAATATTACGAGAGCATAATTTGTATGCAAAGCTTGGAAAATATGAATTTTTCAAGGAGGAGAAATAGTATTTAGGGATGTCATATTAGAAGAGGAATTACAAGTTGATCTAAAAAAAGATAAAGGAAACATTTAGTTGGCCTACTCTTAAGAATGTTGCAAAGGTTAGGTTTAGTAACACTTTACTGAATAATTGTCAAAGAATTTTCAAAGATTATAAGACCATTGATAAATTGCAAAAAAAAGGATAAAATTATTGTAGCCAACATTATACAAGGAAAGGTTTTAAGAGTTAAAGGAATTCCTTGCTATGGCACCAATGACAGTGTTTCTAGATTTTGATAACGAATCCATGGTGTGCATCATGCTAGCATATAAGGTATTGGGGGAATATTAATACAGAAGGGTAGAGTAGTTAGTTATGAGTCCAATAAGTTAAAAAATTCTAAGAAGAGTTATCTAATCAATGGCTTACAACTCTTAGCTATAGTGCATGCTTTAAAATCATTGTGCCACTATCTAATTGGATAAAAATTTGAGTTGTGTTCCAATAATGAGAGTTTGAGATACCTGACTATCATGTTGAATGGTAGGAAGTGGTGATGGGTAGAATTTATTAGTAATTATGATTATGAAATCTTGCACAATAAGGGGAAATAGAACATGATAATAGGTGCCTTGAGATGAAGAAGACATTTATGTACAATTTCTCAAGATTAGTTAGACTTAATAACAGTAATTCGAATGCATTTTATAGATGGAAAATTATATTAGGAGGTATTTATGGCATTACCAATAAGGTAAATTTGGAGCCAAAAGGAAACTAGGAAGTATGATTACCACCTAGTGGAGGACGAGGTTTTTATTTGGAGGAATTGAGTATATGTTCATGTTAAACTTATGCTTATACTGAGAGGGGGGGTGAATCAATATAAGATACTTTTTACTTTAAATGAACATTCATCAATCATTCACTAACTTTAATAAATGCATGTAAACTCAAATTAGAGTACATAGAGTTTAATTTGGAAACCCTTGTGGGAGAAAATCACAAAAGCTTATCTTTATAAATGTTTGTAGGAACCAACCCACTGTTACAAATCTTGTAGGCACCAACCTACTAGAGACACCAATATATTTAGTTGAGCACCAACTCAACAATATATTGTGTAGGCACCAACATATTGGAGACACCAATCTCCTCAACTAAGCACCAACTTAGTAAGACCTGTATCACTACCAATCTAGTATCTTCATAAACAGAGTAATTTTGACTTCACCTGCATGCTTCATACCTCATCCATTTCACAGTATCATCATACCCTTAGATTTCATGCTCCAACACCTCCCCTTGCTTCATACCCCATACATACTTCAAACCCTAGTCATTTAGCCTTCATGCACTAGAAAACCTCATAGCATCATTCCTAAAATAGAATTCCATACTGCACCATCACAACATCAAAACAAATCACTTTGCAGCATTATAGACCTTAGGCCTTCATATTTCACCCTTAAAACTCCAATAAGAATCCTCTTGCACACCTTTCAAACCCCAAGAATATTCTCCAACTTGTCTTCACACCTCAAATCTCTTTTTTTCACTTGTACTTGATCTTCTTGCTTGGATACTCTTCAAATGCACACATCTATCCTATATTTATAGTGTTTCTATGTTCACTTATGAGACCAACTTATAAAACTAGTTGGCCCAACCTATATTTTCTAGCTGGGATGACCTTATAGAATATTTCATATCTCCTCATTCCTATGAAGTTTGAGGGACTTCCACATACCGCTGGAAATATCTTGGAATAAAAATTTCAACCATATATTCTATGCTCCCATTTGAGCTAGGTATTTAGAGTAAAATTCCTTCAAATATAGGATATCCAACTTGAGCATCAAAAATTCAAAAACAATATTTCCAATAATCTCCATCTTCCAATATTTATATTATACATCTATAGTCTCCCCTTGTCTTTGACATCAATGACAACAATAGGGGAAAATAGTCTCTTGTCTAATCAAGACAAGTCATGAAAACCAAGGCCCTACAAGAAGGGTTTCCTTAAGGAAAAATATTTCACCAATAAGATAAACAATAACTTGAATATAATGTTTAAAACACTTCCTATGGAACCAAAAGGATAAACAAATCAATGGATTAAGTACTTACCCAAGTTAAAATTTAAAAATAATGGATTCACTAATACTGGAAAAACAAATCAATGGATTATGTACTTACCCAAGTTGCATACAAAATTTAAAAATAAATATTGGATTCACTAATACTACGTAGGAAAGAAACCTCTTTTTCCAAAAGAAATAGATGAAACTTTACCTTTTGAAATAACCAATGGGTGGTTTGTAAGGGAACATATTGCCACTCCTACCAAATGCCTCTAGGTGTATTAAGTTGTTAGAAATTATTCATCCTAAATAGTATCTATAAGAAAGCCAAGATACCATATAGTTATCACTAAGACTATAACAATGAGGTCATATGCTTCCAAGTATCATCTAACCTTAATCCCATATGTGAGACTATAAAAAAATCATTTCTTTTATTTTTTTATTATTCTTTCTTTTATTTTTTATTTTTTTTATTTATTGTTATAAATAGATATAGAAAAGAAAATACTATTTTACTATATATTTTGGTTTGTTTATTTTCAATGAGTGTATATTATGTTAATTTAAACATAATTGCGTCGAGAGGTGCTCTACAATCCAATATGGGGGAGATGTTGTCACGTACATAACGTTACATTAAAAAAAATACAAGTTGTCTCGATTGCACTTTGAATAAAGATCTATTTTGACCCTGGATCTATTAAGTGTCGAGAGGGATCAAATTTTTCAAGGTGAAAACTTCTTCTATGAGTCATATTAATCTCTATCAAAACTTCAAGCATAAACCAATTAAAGCCTCAATCATAAACCTCTATGTGTTTAATAAAATCTAGCTTATTATGGATATTTGTCAAAACCCCAAGCATAAACCTCTATTTGTTTAATAAAATATAGTCTACGATAAATATTTGTCAACATATCTAGATGCATAAAGATTATTTTTCCACGATTCACCTCTCTTCCAAAATCATAGTTCACCTCAATAGAAGAACCAAACTTTGTAAATGTTACATACTATCAAATTATTAGAAAACTATCATTATTCTTATCAAAAACAAAAACAAAATGTGGGTCAACTTTTTTGAAAAATGAAGCTCAAAAAATATTGTAAATTGAATTCATGGAGCTCAAAAAGTGGTGGAGTATCAAGTTAGAACCATAATCTAAGACAACCCTAATTTCCAATGTTCTCCCAAAGAAACAAAATTGCCCAAGACTAGAGCTTATTACATGTTGATAATATCACTTTGAGAATTTTGTTGGACATGAAGGTTATTCTTTGAAGGATAGAAAACAAGGCTTAGCCTGCACACCTTCTCCATGAGGGTTAATGATAAAGTTAGATTTCCTTTGTTGAATTGATATCCAGTCATCGTGGTTGAAGTAGAAGACACCCATTTCCATTTATGTGTTCATTTGTTTGACCATAAAAGGGTTACTCGTGTCATTGTTCATACAGTGCCTCTACATGCACATAGGAAACTAAGTTGGGCCTTCTTCCATCGTCGTGGCCTCTACTAGGTAATTATTAACTACAACATTTTCATATATGATCGATTGCAAGTCTCCCAAAAAAGAATATTGTTGATCATGATGAATCATCATGTTGTTTATATTAGAGATTGAAGATGGTATATGGGATTTCTTGGTATCCATCCCAAATACCATCTTCAAACTCTATTTGCAACAACATGATGATTTGTCACGATCAACAATATTCTTTTTGGGAGACCTGCAATCAATCATATCTGAAAATGTTGCAATTAATAATTAACCAGTGGAGGCCGCCACAGAAGATGAAGGTCCAACGTGGTTACCTATGTGCATGCAGAGGGGTTATATCAACAACAACATGAGTAACCCTTCTACAATCGAACAAATGACATGGAAATGTGTGCCTTCCACTTCAAACAAGCGGAGGCAGTCTAACTTTATCATTAACCCTCATGGAGAAGGTGTGCATGCTAAGCTCTAGTTTCTATCTTTTCAAGAAGTACATAATTAACCCTCATGGAGAAGGTGTGCACGTTATGCTCTAGTTTTTTTCCTTTCAAGAAATACATAACCTTCGTCTTTGATAGAATTTTCAAAGTGATATCACCCAATTTTCTTTCTTTGGGGCAACAATAAAAATCACTTTTTGAGCTCTGTGAATTGGAAGTTAGAGCTTCCTTGAATGTAATTATTTGACATATAAGAAAAACATTATGTGGTTTTCTTCCACTTTGGGTTTCCACTTACTGTGTATTGTGTGGATGTATATATTGTTGTTTATTATGCATTGATGGATGTTAATCTTTATGATGCAATAAAATATTGATGATAAGTTTATGAACATTGTTAAATAAGTTAAAGGAATATAAATTGTTCATTGTTGATTCACCCCCCCCTCTCAGTAATCCAACAACAATTGTTTTTGTTTATGGATATAATATACTCGAGGCTAGTTAAGTTTCAAAACTAAGTGCATGTAAGTATAACGATTGCACGAGAACAATGCTCGAGACTCACTTTGGCTTAGGTCAAATGTCATGAGCATCATGAAATATTATTATATAAACCATTGTAGAGTTACCTTGAGGAAGTACTTCAACACAATATGGATGAGCAAGTCTAGGTGACTGTTAGCTAAAATAAAATCACTTGACACTTAGCTAAAATAAAATCACTTTATTAACTAGATGAAAAATTAGGTTCCTAACCAATTAACATAAGCATAAAAATAGAAACCAATCAAAGTGCATAATATATTTCAGGTAAACACCCATGCAAAAAATACCGAAGAGAAAACCATATCTTAGTTTGATTATAAATTTTGGGCTCCCATCCTAGGATAATGGCCCATTAGAGGAATATAATGCAACAATAGCCTGGCCCACCTAGATGTTATCTCCTTTGCTTCCCCTTAGCACATTTCCTCAACCTTGCCCACTCACACTTGGATGAACTCTCTTCACCTAGTCAATGATATTTCCTCATTCTATGTGTGACACAAGAACATGAGAAAATAGTGTTCACAAGGATATGAGCAAAGAAATTGTCTTTTCTCCTATGTGCTCTCTATGTGTCTCATCCTCTCACTTAGGCTGTCTTTTATTACATTGAGTTAACCCTAAGTCAAAAAACTTAGATCTCCTCTAAAGTGATCAACGACTCAGATCTAATCTCACGTTCACTTTAGATCTAAGGTCTAGGACTTTCAACTCACTTAAGTTAATAATGACAAAACTTAGACATTTAACTTAATTAATCTCACATTAATTAAAAATTGTGTTCACTTAATAATCACTTTATCTCCTACCATGACTTCTTCTGAACATACTAGGAAGGTTTCTCTTGCCCTAAGGTTGAATCCCTCTTAGTTTCTCAACCTTCAAAGCTACATAATCATTGTCCTCTGTCACTTTGTTTTTTTCCAATGCTCACAAGCCACTCAACACAATTTTTCACCTACCTGAATCACTACCCAAGACCTGTTGCCCATTGCATGGATTAGTTACCTGCTCCTCGAAACCCTACCTGAGGCTGCTCAGTTATCTCAGCCTGCTTCCCGACAGTTCTACCCGCTGCCTAGGGCTTATTCATACCCACTTCCCAGTGTTGCCCAGCCCATGTGGCCCATGTTGCCGACTTGGTTGTCCTCAATGGCAACTTGCGTTATGTTGGCGATTGTCCCGCCCTCCCTATAGTTGTTGCTCCTCTTCCCGTGACATGCCCCTACTCCCTCTACTCAACAACCCATGATGCCCTCACTTCAGACCCTACGTCCTTCAATCCCTTTCTACACCAGAACCTGCGGTTCTTCAAGAACCCCACACAAATTAATGGTTGTATCTCACAGTGTCCGTTTTTATCCTTCATTGTTTGCAACCATGTACATCTCCCCCTAACTTCACCCACGAATTGCCTCTCTCAGCTACTTTCTCATGTGTGGACACTCTCCCATGCACCCACGTCTGCCTCGGTTGTCACATGCACAACACTTCACATCCACCGACAATTATCTCTTTAACAGATCCACGATTGGCCCGTATTCCACATCTGCTAGCAGACTTCAGTTTATGCCTCAACTCCACATCCTGTCGATGGCTCTTTTGTCGATCGTCCACCTTCACTACTCATCTTGGATTGCTTCCTCAATTGATCCTATGATTTTCTTTGTCGCTGACTGTCAATACCACCTTCACATTGTAATATCTGTTGATTATCACTCCTGCCCTATCTTCTGCCGGGACACTCTTCTCTGCTACCACACCCAGCCTCGCTCACGAGATGTTGTCTCTCCACGATATCTCCTTGTCTATCCCACGTCGGTAGCTATTCTTCCCACATGTGTAGTACCCAAGTCGGTTCTATTGTGACTCACTTAACACAGCCACATGAGATCCCTTAAGCCCGGATCCTCTCTTCACTGTAAATCCTTAGTTCATCCCACGATCTACTTCACATATGCACAACTGTACAATACATGGTTATCTCATTCAATCCACTGCTCAGCACGATCTATCTCAGATCTGTGGCCTTTATGCCATATGTACAATGTACGACTACTTCCTTTCAATTTCTCTCTTTTTTATAATTTATTTTATTAACCCCGCAACTTCAATCTATATAAAAAAAAATCCCGCATTCTTGTAAATGCGTTTCAAATTCCATCATGTGTAATCTAGTTTCACCTTTGAGAGTCTCGGCTCTGAAACCATGTTATTTTTTCTCCAACCCAACTCTTGACACTTAGTTTAAATAAAATCACTTTATTAACTAGATGCACAACTAGGTTCCTAACCAATTACAACGAAAACATACAAACAAAAAACAATCACGCTGCACAATAGATTTCGGGTAAACATCCCTCGAAAAAACCTCGAAGGAAAACCAGATATCAGTTTGATTACAAATTTTGAGCTCCCATCCTGGAATAATGGCCCATCAGAGGAATACAATGCAACAATAGCCTATCCCACCTAGTTGTTATCTCCCTCATTTCCCCTAAACTCTCCTCATTTTGTGTCACACAAGCACATGATAAAAGAATCCCTCTTTGTCTCTATGTTGTCTTTGTGAGTTTCATCCTCTCACCTAGGCTACCTTTAATTACATTGAGTTTACTCTAAGTCCAAAACCCTAGATCTCCTCTAAAGTGATCAAGGACTGAGGTATAATATGACGTTCACTTTAAATCTAATGGATAGGACTTAATCAACTCACTTAAGTTACTAATGCCAACTTAGGCATTTAACTTAATTAATATCACATTAATTAAAAATTCATTCACTTAATAATCACTTTATCAAGTGAATTCCTAAGGTTTTGAGGGGCATTACGGACGAGTTCCACATTCTAGAGACCCTTCCGATGAGGAAGTACATGTTTGATTCTAAATACATCAATAGTGACCTTCGAAACCTTATGAACGAATTTGGGATAATGTTATTCTTCCAAGTCAATTAGGGTTTGTGTCCAAAAAGCACTAGAATGAGATTTAATAATTAAACTTCATATGTCCTCTAAAAATTTACCCTAACCCTAATTTTTGCCTAACCTATTTATGATTTTTTACTACCATGTCTAGTTTGTTGGGCCAATAGTTACTCAAATGATCAATGAAATACATGGTTATATGTATTCAATATAATGTAATTTTCTTTTCTCTTCAAATGAAATCAAAATTACATTTTTTTTGGAAAGAAATATTAATTATACCTACATTATTCTAGTTGTAAACAAAATTTAAAAATAAATACTCGACTCACAAATACTACATAGTAAAGAAACCCATTTTTCCAAAACTTGGGTGGATTGTAAGGGAACATATTTCCACTCCTACCAAATGCCTCTAGGTGTATTAAATTGTTAGAAATGATTCACCCTAAATAGTATCTATAAGAAAGCCAAGATACCATATAGTTATCACTAAGAATATAACAATGAGTTCACATTCTTCCAAGTATCAATTAACCTTAAACCCATATGTGAGACTATAAAAAAATCATTTCTTGTTTTTTTACTATTCTTTCTTTTATTTTATTTTTTTTAATTTATTGTTATAAATAGATATAGAAAAGAAAATATCATTTTACTATATATTTTGGTTTGTTTATTTTCAGTGAGTGTATATTATGTTCATTTAAACATAATTGCATCGAGAGGTGCTCTACAATTCAATATGGGGGAGATGTTGTCACATGCATACATAACGTTACGTTAAAAAAAATTACAAGTTGTATCAATTACCCTTTGAATAAAGATCTATTTTGACCCTTGATCTATTAAGTGTTGAGAGGGATCAAATTTTTCAAGGTGAAAACTTCTTCTATAAGTCATCTTAATCTCTATAAAAACTTCAATCATAAACCAATTAAAGCCTCAAGCATAAACCTCTATGTGTTTAATAAAATCTAGGTTATTATGGATATATGTCAAAACCCAAAGCATAAACCTCTATATGTTTAATAAAATATAGTCTATGATAGATATTTGTCAACATATCTAGATGCATAAAAAAAATTTGTCCATGATTCACCTCTCTTCCAAAATCATAGTTCACCTCAATAGAAGAGAGAAACTTTGTAAATGTTACATAGTATCAAATTATTAGAAAACTATCATTATTCTTATGAAAAACAAAAACAAAATGTGGGTCAACTTTTTTCGCAAAATGTGGCTCAACAAAATATTGTAAATTGAATTCATGGAGCTCAAAAAGTGGTGGAGTATCAAGTTAGAACCATAATCTAAGTGAACCTTAATTTCCAATGTTGCCCCAAAGAAACAAAATTGTCACTTTGAGAATTTTGTTAGACATGAAGGTTATTCTTTGAAGTACAGAAAACAAGGCTTAGACTGCACACCTTCTCCATGAGGGTTAATGATAAAGTTAGATCTCCTTTGTTGACTTGATATCGAGTCATCGTTGTTGAAGTAGAAGGCACCCATTTCCATTTTAGTGTTCATTTGTTTGACCATAGAAGGGTTATC
>ML813573.1:96030-107222 GCA_009831015.1 Picea engelmannii | reverse complement strand
GGTAAATGGAGAAAGCATGCACTGGGATATCATGGACCCTTCATGGTTTTGACATAGATTTGTGTGGTAGATTACAGATTGGCTTTACACCTCACTTAGATATTCATAATATATTACATGTATCTTTACTTAATAGGTACATATATAACCCAAGCCATGTTTTATACTTTTATGGCATACAGATGGAGAACATAGGGGAGTTCCACAATGAGCTCCTAAGGATCATTGATAGTAGACAACCACACCTGCAAAGAATCAGATGGTTAGATAGAGAGGTGAACCATGTTAGAAGACATTCTCCACATGTATGTGATGAACTAGTCATCTAGAATCATATGGTTAGATAGAGAGGTGAACCACATATTGGAAGACATGCTCTATGTGTATGTGAGGAACTAGTTAAGAAGATGGGAAGACTAACTTGCGCTCGATAAGTTTACCTACAAAAATGGTTACCGACATTCATAGATCTCGGTTGAAGTATTATATGGGAGAAAGTGTAACTCACCTATTAGTTAGGATAATTTAAAAATGAGGAAGACTCAAGGTAGTGGGACCTCATAGGAAATGGAGAGCATAAAAAATCATGTGCAACAAAAATCAAGGATGCACAAGATAGACAAAGAGCCATGTCAATAATAAAATATCAAAGCATAAATTTTGAGTTGGTGAGAAAATATTTATCTAATTAAAGCCAAAGATAAGTTCCTTAAGGTTGGGAAAATGGAGAAAACATGCACCAAGATATTGTGGACCCTTCATGGTTTTGACATATAAGGTTGGGTAAAGACATAGGTTTGTGTGGTAGCTTATAGATTGGATTTACCATCTCACTTAGACATTCATAATATATTACATGTATCTTTACTTAAAAGGTACATACCTAACCCAAGCCATGTTTTATACTTTCATGATATGGGAGTTCCACAACGAGCTCCTAAACATATTTATAGTAGACAACAACACCTACAAAGAAGAGTTAATGACTAGGTCTAAGTTAGATGGAGACATTATTCATAGGTTGATGATACATGGGAGTTGGAGTATGAGATGAGGGGAATGGACCCTTATTTGTTTACAGATACTTAGCTCTTGGGATGTAGTCTCTCTGAGGTAGGAGGACTTGTAACACCCAATTTTTATCAATAGCTTATTTAATCATATTTAATGCATAACTATTTCTTGACCTAGTTGTTATCGTTGCAAGAGGACACTCTTAGCACTATTGTACATTTCATGGTTATTATATGATTATGGCATACAATTTTCTCTATGAAATTGTTACTGAATTCATGAAGTTATGATAGCTCATTACATTCATGGTGAGCCCATGATGTTATGTTAGTTTACTTAATGGTTCATCATACTCTTATGATTTCCAAATTAGAATCATTATATTCATTTGAAATCATGTTATTCCTTTATTAATCACTATGTTCTCTTCATGTGTATATCATTGCATTATGATTCATTATGTCTTTTCAGGCATTATTGTACACATGAAATATATGGAACAATTGTTTTTATTTATGTTATATTGTACTTATGATTAGTTCAGTTGTGAAACTAAGTACACATGATTCTAATGATTATAGAAGTAGAGTTCTTGGGGGCCACACTGACTTAGGCCATGTGTTGGGAGCAGGCTGAAAGATTATTATGTAAACCATTGTGGAATCACACCTTGGGAAAAGACTTCAAATCAATGTGGGTGATTGATCTAGGTGGTAATCGGTGGCCGCCCATCTATTCCACTGGCTCAAAACAGGGGTTTCCACCTTGGGATTTTTTCTACACATTTTCAAGTCCTAAACTTTCATGGTCGTTTTGAGGCCGTAAACAACTTTTTTAGGGCCAACCATAGTCAAACAATAGGATTTATAAAGAGTGTGATGGGAAAATGTGTATTCCTTGGATATACTTTTCCAATGAGCTATATTTCATCCCAAACAAAGATCATATGAAAATGTTACTCTCTTTGGAAGTTGGTGTACCAACTACCCCCATTGGGGCCCACAAACCTTTTGGCGTTTCATCTTCCAAGGTTAGGGTTTTGGATTTTCTTTCTGTTAAAAAGGCCTCTAGAGCCTCATTTTAATCAACATCCTCTTCTTGAAAATGAGCGTAGCCATCATATCTCTTCTCAGAGATAAGTTGCCACCATTCTAGCGAGTCAGTCACTCTGTAATTTTACAGTTTTTATACATTCTCTCACCAATAAAAATTGTGCATTACTGTATCTCTGTGTTTATTATAATATCTCTGTATATTTCATTGTTATATATTTTCCTTCATTTCATTCTCAAAATAATATGGATCAGTGGTATAAGAGTAGGTTGCTCCTTGTCGTTTCTTAGTACATGTCCCCAACGAGGTCATGGTATAGAGAGTTGGGTCTCAAGCTAGTTTCTCTTGAGGACAACTACTCTCGCCAGCCCAAGAAACCTCCCATGGTAGAAGAAAAGAGAGACACGGGAGTAGAATATTCCATCAAGTTGTTTCTCGCGGAATCCCTCGCACAACAGAGGAACGAGATGTTGGAGAATTTTGCCCAAATCTTTCAACAATTGCCGAAAATAATAGGTGTGTCTTCGTCAAGCAGTTTCTTTGGAGACGTTATTCCATTCAAGGTACAAGTTAATTTTTGTATTCCTGTATTTGAAGGTCAGATCGATGCAGATGTTTTGGAAAAATGGTTAAATTTTATAGAAGGTTATTTCTTTGTTCAAAAAAAATTTGGCAGAGAAAATACCACCTTTGCACTCCTTAAGACTCTCCCCCATGTTAAACATTGGTGGGAAACTTACTGAGAGAAAAATTCCATAGAGTATTTAGGAATATTTGGGGCCGATCCCACTTGGGATTTTTTGATGGATGTGGTCAAGGAGAAATATTATCCTATGGGAAACTATGATGACCAGTACATGAGATGAACCATGTTACATCAAAATCTGGACCAAACAGTGACGAAGTTCACAAATACCTTCCATACCTTATGCACCAAGCTGGGTATCAAAGTCTCTGAGAGAAATCACATTCTAAAACACCGTGGGGCTCTACATAGGTACATCCAACCGAAATGGAGTTTTTGTACATCTCATCACTGGGATCCGCTTATAGATATGTTGTCAAATTTGAGCATAAATTTAAGCAACAGAAGCGGGAATTTGGGTATGCAAATATGAAACAACCAAAGTATGGTAAAGGCATCCCTAACTCACAAAACAATCAACCTCAAGACAACCAGTCCAAGCTACATGAAAAGAAGGGTAAGGGGAAGACGAAGAAGGACACTGGGAAGTGGTATGACTTCCACAAAATCCCTTTGCACAACACCGATGATTGTCTCTCGAAATAATCATTGGTGGTTGAGCTCAAAGAAATAGAGTTGAGCCCTGACTTGGAATCCGATTCCTACAATAATAAAAGGAGATAGATAATTGATGCAGAACTGACTACTATTGTCACAACTATGAAAATCCAACCAAAATAACTAGAGGATACTGAGGAGGGGGTGCACCTTTTCCATTCACAGATGTGGGTGAAGGGGACCCCACTGCATTTTATTGTTAATAATGGAAGCCATAATAACCTCATATTAGTAGAGGTTTTCAAGTATTTGGATTTCCCGACAACACCACACCTACAACCATACAACATTGGATGGATCCACCAGGGACACAATCTTCGTATCATCCAGTAGTGCCTCTTGTCATACGACATCAAGCCCTTCAAGGATGAGGTACTATATGATTTTTCCACACTGACAGTATGTGATGTTCTTCTAGGCCAACCATATATGTGGAGGCATCATGTTGTTTATGAGTCTTGACCCTATAGTATCATTGTTACTCTGGAGGGTCATCCCTACACGATATCAGAGGTAGTTCCAACTATTTCCCCGACAAAAAAATGTCGCAAAGTAATATCTAATACCGCAAAGTTTATCCTCTTCACAATCTGGTCATAAGAGAAGGACAATGCAACCATTGTAGCCTCATTCCAATAGTTTTCTATCCAGTAGAAGCAAATCAACAAAATTGTAGAAGAGCAAAAAGATATTCCTATTGCACCTACGGGGGTAACTCCACACTTCCCAGTCAACTCAAGTTATGATAAATACCTTCATGTTCTTCATGGTGCATCCTCACTGATAGATTCCCCCCACACTCATTCATATCATGTAGCCATATTGGTTCAACAGATCCAACCCCTCCAACAACAGGGTCATAACAGCCTTCAACAAGCTAAGCAGGACAACTTCTTCTACAAGTAAAGTAGTTCACCAAGGTTCAAATTCAAAAAAATCATCCCTGAGGACTTAACGAAATGGAGACCATTGCTTCCTAAATCGGGGGGGATTGATCCAGGCAGAAATCGGTGGCAACCCACCTATTCCACTAGCTCAAAACAAGGGTTTCCACCTTGGTAGTTTTTCTACAACTTTTCAAGTCCCAAACTTCTAGGGTCATTTTGAGGCCCTAAAAAATGTTGTATGGGCCCGCCACATTCACACCATAGACTCTAGCCAGAGTGTGATGAAAAAATGTCTAGTCCTCGGATAGACCATTGAAACAAGCTATTGTGCGCCCAAAACATAGATCATATGCAAAAGTTACACCCTTAGGAAGTTGACATACCAACTTACCCCACCGAGGCCCACGTAACTTTTGGCATTTCATCTTCCGCAGTTAGGGTTTTGGATTTTATTCATGTTAAAAATGCCTCTAGAGCCTCATTATAATCATCATCTTCTTCTTTTCAATGAGCGTAACCATCACATATCTTCTCAGAGATAAGTTTCCACCATTTTAGCAAGTTCATTCACTCTGTATTTTTACAATTTTTGTACATTTCTTCATTCATAAAAATTGTGCATTACTGTATATCTGTGTTTCTCGCAATATCTCTGTGTATTTACTTGTTATGTTTTTTCCTTCATTTCATTCTCAAAATAATCTGGATCATTGGTATCAGAGAAGATTGTTCATTGTTGTTTCTTAGTGCATTTCCCCGACGAGGTTATGGTACAGAGAATTGGGTCCTGAGCTAGTTTTCCTTGAGGAAAACCACTCTCTCTAGCTCAAGTAGCATCCTCATCATCTAAAATATGTACAACTAGAATATTTATAGTTGTTTCCCCTTCAAAGGCCTCAAAATCCTTCAACATTTCTTCTATTTAGAACATAGCCTTTACATCCTCTCAAAATAGGTGGTGGTTTTTATTTTTTGAGGTGAGCTAACCTACTAAAATGTATAACTCCAAGACCTAGGCAAGAGAAATACCTCTGTTTTGACTTTGGAATGTGTTGGATCATATTATGCATAAATTGTAATGTGAGTTTATAATGACAGGAGTCAATCCATGTGAGCTTAAATAAATGACCCACTTGTAAATGATGTAAATATTTTATTATTGGTTTATAATATGGAGCTCAAGGCAAAGACCCAATTAGAAAATGGTTAGGCATGTACATGATGTAGATAAATGTATATGGACCATGTTGTAGGATTACCATGGTGAATTCAATCTATGTAAATATTAATTTTGGAAAATAACATATCGATAAACATGGTATTTCCACACAAGTTGAACACCTTAAGCAACCACTCACACTAATAGATCAAATATCTCTACACTTGTGTATTACATGGTTAAAAATCTCAAAGAGGGAAACAATCCATGGCCCTAACCAATGTAGCCACTTGAGGAAAAATATTAATGCAAAAGGAAAAAAATTGCATATGAGTTTCTCACAATTGATCATTATCAAATGACCCTCCATGCTATTTAAATATATATCATGGAACAATCAAGTGTTAATCCATAGATCAATATAGCTAGTAATATCAAGAATAATATGAACCATTGAGTCACTTCATTTTTATAACATATCATGACCATTGGATTACATAACTACAAATTCATACTAAAGAAACACACCTTAGCTAAAGACACATTAGACCAATTTGATCCTAACTAACTCCTAAGTGTCTAAATATCCTAACATTCCCCTTTAAGAAAAACTTAGGATAGGATTGAAGGATTTACAAAGGTAACACATTAGGAGAAGGAAGGAAGCATTAGAGCCTATCCCCCTTTAATGAAAACTTCTTTAACTCCTAACATAGATCAAAGTTTGGAAAACTTCTCTTTTATAAGATACTTTATGAAAATGTTTGCAACTTGATCGTATGTAGGAAAAAGAGCACTTCAAGAACACGGTCTTGAATAAGATTTTTGATGAAGTGAATGTGTACCTCAATGTGTTTGTTTCACTTATGTTTGTTTATGGTCAAATGATGCTACTGGAATCCAAAATATGAAAGGATCTATCACAACCACAAGGCTTCTTGACTTGCATTAATGGTTTCTTAATAATTTTATTTTTCTAAAGAAAGAGAAAGATCTTTTTGCTTCTTACAATCCCAAGTGATAGGTATAGAACCAATACTTAAATCATAACATGTAGTAGACTTTCAATCATCAAGTTCTCCAGCCTAATCAATATCACGACATTGGAGATTCATTAGAGGTTTGGCCCCTTGTAGGAGGAGTGTTGGACCTCGCGGAGTAGCACTTATGCCTTCAAGCCTCTCTTGTTGATCAGAGTCACCTTGAAGCTTGATATGTGTCACTTCAAGTAGATTTCTTCACCTGTGTGGACTTATTTGTGTCTTGTAGGTTTCTTGTAGTGGATTAGGTCCATTTGTAATTGTAGACCTCCCATACCTCTCATATAAATAGAGGAAGGAGAGAGACAATATCATCATCAAGGATGAACTTGTTCTTATTCTTCTTTGCACTTAGTTTACATATGTAAGATCGAGGATCACTAGAATGTCTCTTTCTCTTGTTCAATATTCTTCATACTTTATCTCTTTTTCTCTTAATATGCTAGGATTTCTTGGAGAATTCTAGAAGTCTATGGATAGGGTTTTATCCCTAAGGAGTCATTAGAGTTAGGGTTTGGTAATAAACCCTAAGTTGTACTTGTTGAGGAGAAATTAAAGAGGATATTCCTTGCATGAGACCAAGGAGGACTTGATAGTGGTGATTCTAGCTTGTTGGAGTGTATTTGATAGAGCTAGGGTTTTTCTTGGTTTTCCCTAGCTAGGGTTTTGAAGAACTTGGAGGGTTGTACTAGCTTGTGATACGTTGAGAGTATGTACTTAAAATTCATCTCTTATCAATTCATCTCTTATCTCTACATATGAATCTTTTAGTATTCCAAAATTGTCTTATTACAAATTTTTTTTTTATCTACCATTGTCTTCATGGTTTGGTAATTTCCAGTACTTATAAGTCCCACTAATTTGACATAATCTAAGGCTAAACTGAGGGATTTAACATTTATATTGAAAACAATAGGACATATTTGCTTATGTAAATCTACATAAATTTTAGTGATTTCAGATATGGTTTATACATGAAAATGTTATTCTAAAGTGCTAAAACTTGTCGGCATATATTTGGTATTTTAATACCAACTCACATTTTAATTTATGCATAATATGATCCAACACATTACAAAGTCAAAACAGAGGTATTTATTTTGCCTAGGTTTTGGAGTTAGACATTTTAGTAGGTTAGGTCACCTCAAAAAATAACAACCACCACCTCTTTTGAGAGGATGTAAAGGCTATGTTCTCAATAGAATAAATGTTCAAGGCTTTTGAGGCCTTTGAAGGGGCAACAACTATAACTATTCTAGTTGTACATATTTTAGATGATGAGCATCAATCCTCCATTGGGACTTCTAGAGTTGTTATAGGAAATGAAGAGGTAGATATAGAAGAAAATACACCTCTCCAAGTGCAACACAACATTCATAACACAACTAAAAAAGAAACACACTCTTCCCACATAACACACCCTAGACTCACTTTTGGGCATATGTCACTACAATTCAACCTATCTATAAACTATATTTTTAAAAATTCGTTAACCTCACTCATAATTACTCTGATACCATGAATAGTTATGCCCAACAGAGCTCTTAAACCAACTATAATAATATGTCTTACATATGATAATCTTATGTTTTCCAAATAATATGCAGTCTCATACATAACACATAATAATATACATAAATGGACACATGCACAACATAATAGAATTTAACATATAAAATGAAACATTACACACAACATAAAATAATATAATAACAACACTTTTATTTTTATAGAATCACAAACTGGATATAAACCTCAAATGTTCCTCCCAACCACATACATCGTTGTTCTATCTCTCTCAACAACAAGTCACCCTCGAGTTGGGGATATGACTAAACTAGGGAAAAGCCTACATAAGACAACTAAGGTATCATATTTAGCATAAGCAATGGCTAAGCTAAGGTACCCAACTCCAAAAACAATTCCAACCTACAACCTCTAATTCCCCATCAACCTGCATGACTCAATGAAGTGTACCCCCTTCTCTACTCCACAGTCCCTCGGGCTATCCCACCTACCTTTCAAGGCTCCAACACATGCTAGCCAAGAAATCTTAGAGATATCTCTCCAAAAAATTTGGCTACTATAATGGAGTCTCTAAGCACTCTCTAGGCCTCACACCAAGGAAACCTATCATATACCATTCTCCCTCGAGGGCTCCAGCCTTCCCCAAGGAAAACCAAAGAGAATTTTTCACTCAAATCCACCTAGGATGCATAGGGTTTCACAATATCACAAGGTTATAGTGGATCTCTAGCTCACACACATGACCCCGCATGCAAAGGTCACAATGATAAATAATGGACAAGAATGATACATTTTCCATTGAAAAAAAATATTATATATGCATGGCTCCTTTTTGACAAGTGGCACACCTGCAACCACCTTACCATCACTTAGGAACTTAGGATATAATAACATGAAATAAGACTTAGGAATTAGGAATATATATTATTATATTCATTGACTTAGCCCCCTGGCTTAAGCCCTTTTCCTTAATCCCTTAACCCCCTTTCCCTCTCATCGATTTTTAGCCTCCCATACTCTTTTGTGTGACTTGGTTTGCAGTAGTGATGTATTTTATTAATGTATATGAATGTGATTACAATGTACAATGCTAGGATCACCAAAATTTTAGAATATAGGCTCTCCAACCTAATATCACACAAGAACTTCAGCCCAAAACATATATACATAAGCACTCCATCCAAAAACCATACTGGCTCGCCATCCTATAAAAACATACATGTACATATACACATTTACAGCCTATGGGTATTACATTCGCCTCCCCCTTATTTATACACTATCCTTAGTGCATCACATGCAATTGTACAATCAAAAATCTTCAAAAAGTTGTGGGTACTCCTCCTGCATGGAATCCTCATCCTCCCACGTAGCATCTTTAGGAAATTAGCAAGTCCATTGGACCTTTACTAGGTCGATGGTTCAATTCCTGAGCACTTTGATCTTCTTTTCCAATATGCACATTGACTAGATCTAGAAGTCACCCTTGTGCTCCACCTGGATCACAGTCCAATCAATTATGTGGTTAGGATAATGCACATACTTTTTAAGAAAAGAAACATGAAACGCATTATGAATGGACATGGATGTAGGCAGTGAAAGCATGTATGCAATAAGACCAATCCTCCAATATTTCAAATGGTCCACAATATCTTTTTGCCATTTTTGGGAATCTTCCAACTCTTTTTATCCTTCACTTTCAAGAAGACATGCTTACCCACTCTAATTTCATTGTGCGCTATGCCTTTGTCTACATGATTTTTCTTCCTATCCTGTGAAACCTTTATGTTTTTCTTTATTTTCACCATCTACTTTTCCATTTCCCTGACAAGTTATGGACCAATGATGGCTTTATCCGCTAGGTTGTCTTAACTGATAGGTGTGTTACACCTCTTTCCATACAAGGTTTTAAATGGGCTCATATTCAAAGATGCACGATACCCATTATTGTAAGAAAATTAAACTAGATGAAGGTATTCTTCCCACCTAGAAGTATTTTCTATTACATACATCATCATCATATATTTAATCACCTAATTGATCCTCTCTGTACACCCATCTAAATTTGGGTGATATTTTATACTAACACTTTAAATTTGTACCAAATCCCTTAAATAATCCTTTTCAGAAATTTGATGTGAATTTGGGATCTCTATCAGAGACAATTGCCTTAGACACACCATGTAGCCTAAAATTTTCCATGATATAAATCTCTACAATGTTGGTTTCCTTATGTTTCATCTTCAATGGAATAAAATTGGTATCCTTTGTTAATTTATTCACCACTACCATGATCGAATCATGTTGCTTCATCATTCTAGGAAGCTTGGTAATAAAACCAACAATGACAACTTATCATTTCCACCCAAGAATGGGCAATGGCTATAGAAATTCAGTTGGATGTTTATGCTCTTCCTTTACCTTTTGACACTCTAAACATTTGTCTATATAATCAGACACATCTTTCTTCATGCCTAACCAAAAATATTGGCCTCTTACAACTGCAATTGTTTTATGATACCCTAGGTACCCAACATAGGGTACATTGTGCATTTCTCTTGAAACTAAATATCTCAACTCTTGATATTTGGGAACATATATCTTACCCTTGTACATGATGAATCCATCCTCTTTCATCTCATAATCCTTAAATTTCTACTGCAATTTACCTTGTTGCAATGATTCATTTACTTGTGAATAGTGTTGATCTCAATTTACGGCCTCCAAAATTCTGATTTTTAGATTTGAATTATACTTTCTTATGGTTGTAGGATGCATATCTTGAACTCTCCTACTGAGTGCATCAACCACTTTATTTTTATTTCTTTTGATATGATTTATATCAAAATTCATACTCACGGAGGAATTATATCCATCTAATTTGTCTGGCATTCAATGTTAGTTGTTCAATCAAATATTTTAGACCACTATGGTTTGTCCTCAACTCAAAATTTTTACCCATGAGATAATGTCTCCACATATTTAATGCATGAACTATGGATACCAACTCTAATTCATGTGTCTAATATCTCCTCTCATGCTCTTTTGACTTCCTTGACTCACAACATACCACACACCCTTTTTGTGTAAGGACTCCACCAAGCCATTCCTTGCATGCATTAGTGCACATAATGAAATCCTCCTCTTGATCAACAATCTTTAGTATTGGTGCACTTGTCAATAAATAATTCAGTGTTGAAATATTTCTT
>ML813573.1:78516-95607 GCA_009831015.1 Picea engelmannii | reverse complement strand
AAACAACACTAGGGAACCCCGAGGTGACACAATTGGGCATATGTACCCCTTTTTCAAAATTTCTTCAAGCCACATATGCAATTCCTTTAGCTCTAATGTGCTCATTCTATTTGGAGTCTTGGACATTGGGGTATCTCCAGGGACCAAATCAATGTATATCTTTGGTGGAAACCTAGGTATCTCCCCAAATACATCCTCATATTCTTTCAAGACTTCATGCTATTCAATACTTGGCATTTTATCCTTTGTTGCCTCTTCCATATGGGATGCATAAACTTGGAACACTTTCATGAAACTCTTATGCAATTGCATGGATGAAATTTCTCCAATGGATATAGGCCTTGTAATCCCTTGAAATTTCCTCTACTATCCTTCCTCATCAAGACAAGTGAATTCCTTGTTGTAGCAATCTAGAACATCATGATGCTTTTCTAACCAATCCATACCAATTAAGAAATCATATTAACCCAAGGGTATGATATTCAAATATGCCTTTGTTTTGACTCCATTCATGTCCACTGGACAATCCTTAATTAGCTCATTAATCCTTCTTTTGGCTCTAGTAGTGAACTAGACCAACCAATATTTCCCATTGTTTCTTCTTTGAAAATGAAATATATCAACAATATAGGGTCTATGTAGCTATGACTAGTTCCAAAATCTATTAAAAAAACTATGGGATGATTATTGATCTTACCTTCCACCTCAATCATGTGATATTGATCGTTTTCTTGTCTGTTTTCCAAGGATGCATAAATACTTGGCATGTTCCTACCCATGTAACTTATTGGATGTTTTGAATAGTCATCATCCTTTCTCCTTTGTGAGGACAATATTTATACATGTGATCTCTTTCATATCCCCAAAATTTTATGAAATGTTTTATTTTCCTTCTCCCCAAAGAATCTATCATCCTAGGCTCATTTTGTTCTCTCTGTCCTTGAGAAATATTCTTGAAAAAATGGTGGCTTATAATCTTTCTTTCTTTTCTCAATCGTGTATTTCTTCTTATCATCCCAAGCCTTTTGGAAACATGGCCTTCCTTTATTCTCTTCATACAAATTTGTATCCTTCCTTATGGATTCTTCCAAGGTCTTGGGCTCATCGAATTGAATTTCGTCATTGTAGAAGGATGAAACTCCACTCATAAATATTCATATTTTAACCTTCTCATCCTTGATTAAGCCAACATACCTCAAAATTCTAGAAACTTCCTCTCATACTCATACATTGTTATGGTTCCAAGCTTGAGTTCAAATAACTCTTGCATTTTCTTATCATAATAATGCTCTAATAAGTATTTATTTTGAAAATATTTTTTTTATATGCCTACATGAGATCATATTCTCATCAATGTGTTTAACCTACTTGAATTGATCCCACCACATTGAAGATTTCCCTTGAAGATGATATATTGAAATTTTTGCCTCTAAATTTGATAAATAATTGTGCAGTTGGAAATATTTCCTCATGCCTAACAGCCAAGCCTCAATGTATTCACCTTTCTTATTATCACCATCAAATGTAGGATTTTTAATCATACTAAGATCCCCTTGTAGATCATCTACCTGGGACCTACTTCTTTGATGTCTAACAGGAGAAAAAAATTGGCTAATTTCATATTGTGAAACTACATGTTCCCTTTTAGATGAATGCCTTGGTGAATGGTATTGATGTCTACTAGAACATATAGAGTGCCTAGAACCTATAACATCCTCTCTCCTAGCATGAGATTTGTGTTTTGTTTCCTTCCTTGATCTTAATTCCTCGTTTATTTGCTTATGTAGTTTGTTCAAGCTTTGCAATATCTAAGTATTGATGTGGTTTTGTTCCTCTTTGTCTCTAATTAACCCTTAATTATTATCCTTATAACTATGCACCTCTCTCTACAAGATTTTCATGGTATTTTCCAACTCCATAAAAATAAAAATTCCTCTTATATGCCCATTTGATTTTGTCTCTGCATTACCCATGTTGATATTCAACCCTTTGACTTACTCCTCATGTATATAAGCTCTATGTGCATCTTCCATGTCTCTAGTCCTCAACTTGAACCTATTCTATTATGCCTATATTCTAAATTTTGCAAAATATGTATGCAACAAAATTTCGTTAGATAAAGTTTTTATCAATTATGGAAGTTATACATAATATTTTGTGATTTAAGGCCACTAGTTGCCTTCTTTTGGTTTGTTGAGAAATTATGTTTCTCAAATATAAATTCTGGGTAGATAGATGGATTCTAATCTTCGATAAATTTCCAATGAATACCCTCTTTCTCAATTATGATATTTGAGTTGTAAGTTTTGGCTCGAAATTAGCAATTTTTCCCCTTTTTTGCACTTGTCACACTGGTGAAATCAATCCCAAAGACAAACTTCTACCACCTATAGAAGGGAATCTGTCAGAAACTATAATTTTTTTTGTATTGAGAACATATAGTATTATTGATGGTAAACATAAAAAAAACCTTCATATTTGTGATCTAATGTTCCATTCACTTTGTGCAACAATTTGGAATTGATAACTTTGTTCTCTTTGCACTTTTCTCAGACTTGTAATTTTAAGCCAAACTAGTTATCTCCCAAACTGAACAGTGACAATCTCCTTCGGAACTCCAAACCTAGTAATGGTTTGATTGAATATTAAAAGTTTCACAGTATCATTGTCATTTGCAAATGTAGGCATTGCCTCCGCCCACTTTATAAAGTATTCAACGACCACGATAATATATCGATACCCCCTAGCCAAATATAGGTGGCATGTCATGAAGTCTATCCCCCACTCGGTAAAGGGATCGATGGTGATGACCAGAAATAGAGTAGGATGTGCCTACATTTTCCTAGAAAACACTTGACATGGGTGACACATTTTGACCACACTATCGCAATCTTTGAATATTTTTGGCCAAAATTATCTGGCGCACATAATTTTTTGGGTTGTTTCCAACCCAGAAAGATGACCACCACATGCTCCATTATGGAAATTGTTAATTACACTCTCCACTTCCTCATGATTTAAACAACAATGAAGGATTACATCAACCCCACGGTGATACAAAGTGTCATCGATGATTAGATAATTCTTTGCCTAATGGCGAATACGTCGTCACTCATCTTGCGAATAATGCGAAGAGAACTTAAAAGTTTGGATATATATGAGAATATCCCCATACCAAAGGTCACTAGAAGAGACAAGGAAGATATGCTCATCAAGAAACAATTATTTGATAGCAATGTCCTCATCCTCCCTGGGAAACTTCAGCATAAGTTCCGCAAAGACTAACGATTTTTTGGACTTCGCAAAAACAAAATCCAGTTTGAATTCCTATAATATGACAATCGATTTATTGTATTTTTCCCCAATGATCCATCGGGTAGGAAATATTGGAATGGATTGACATTAGCAATTAAAGTAGTCTTACGCAATAATATGTAGTGTTGAAGCCTCTGGATAGCGTGTATGGCTTCCAAAGATAGTTTCTCAATATGTGAGTAGTTAATTTAGAGACCCACCAAGCCACAAATAAGGTAGTAAATGGCGTACTCTTGGACCCCATCATCTTCATGAACCAGAACCATGCTAAAAATAGATTTAGATTTTGCAAGATACAACAAGAAATCTTTGTTATAGTCGGGAGGACTAAGCAAGGGGGTAGAAACAAGAGCCTTTTTTAGTGCATCAAAAGATCGTTGAAAAAACTCTTCCCAGATAAAGGGACACCCTTTTTCAACAAGTGCATGAAGCCCTTGGTGATGTCAACATAGTTAGCGATAAACTGATGAAGGAAATTGGCCTTTCCTTGCAAGTTTTGAAGTTGTCGAATATTTTGTGGGGGAGGTTGAATTATGCTTATACTAAGAGGGGGGGTGAATCAGTATAATATACTTTTTACTTTAATTGATCATTCATCAATCATTAATTAACTTTAAAAGGGTAAATGAATGTAAACTCAAATCACGGTACTCATAATTTAACTTGGAAACCCTTGTGGGAGAAAACCACAAAAAAATTTCTTTATAAATGTCTATAGGCACCAACCTATTGTTACAAATCTTATAGCACCAACCTACTTGAGACACCAATCTCCTCAGCTAAGCACCAAATCAATAATATATTGTGTAGGCATGAACCTAGTGGAGAAACCAATCTCCTCAGTTGAGCACCAACTCAGCAAGATATTGTGTAGGTACCAACCTACAGGAGACACCAATCTCCTCAGTTGAGCACAACCTCAATAAGACATGTATAGAAACCAATATAAGATATTCATACAAAGAGTACTTCTGACTTCACATTCATTCTTTATACTTCATGCATTTTGTAACATCATCATACCCTTAACGTTCATACTTCATGCATTTCGTAACATCATCATACCCTTAAATTTCATGTTTTGATGGCTCTCCTTGCTTCATACCCTAGACATAGCTTCAAATCCTAGTCAAGTTTAGCCTTCATGCCATAACAAACCTCATAGGATAATTCCCATAATATAATTCCATAATGTAGCATCACAACATCAAAACAACACACTTTATAGCATCATAGACCTCAGTCCTTCATATTGCACCTTTAAAACTCCAAAAACTCATCTTGCGCACCTTTAAACCCCAAAAAGACTCCCCAATTCCTTTTGTGCACCTTATATCTCTTCTAAACACCTCATAATTGATATTATTTCTTGGTTTCTCTTCAAATGCACACAAATATCATGTACTTATAGTGTTTTTGTGCTCACTTTTAGGGATGACCTGACCTTTCTAGCTAGGTTGTCTGACATTTTTTTATATATCTCCTCATTCCTAAGGAGTTAGAGGGAGTGAAATATAGTGTTGGAAAGGTATCAGAATAATCTTTCCAACCATATAACCTATGCCCCCATTTGAGATATGTTTTTATAGTAAACATGCCTTCAAATATAGGGTATCCAAACTGAGCATAAAAAATCCAAAAACAATATTTACAACAATCACCATCTTGCAATATTTNAAAAGGGTAAATGAATGTAAACTCAAATCATGGTACTCATAGTTTAACTTGGAAACCCTTGTGGGCGAAAACCACAAAAAAAATTCTTTATAAATGTCTATAGGCACCAATCTATTGTTACAAATCTTATAGCACCAACCTACTTGAAACACCAATCTCCTCAGCTAAGCGCCAAATCAATAATATATTGTGTAGGCATGAACCTAGTGGAGAAACCAATCTCCTCAGTTGAGCACCAACTCAGCAAGATATTGTGTAGGCACCAACCTACAGGAGACACCAATCTCCTCAGTTGAGCACAACCTCAGTAAGACCTGTATAGAAACCAATATAAGATATTCATACAAAGAGTACTTCTGACTTCACCTTCATTCTTTATACTTCATGCATTTTGTAACATCATCATACCCTTAACTTTCATACTTCATGCATTTCGTAACATCATCATACCCTTAAATTTCATGTTTTGATGGCTCTCCTTGCTTCATACCCTAGACATAGATTCAAACCCTAGTCAAGTTTAGCCTTCATGCCATAAAAAACCTCATAGGATAATTCCCATAATATAATTCCATAATGTAGCATCGCAACATCAAAACAACACACTTTATAGCAGCATAGACCTCAGTCCTTCATATTGCACCTTTAAAACTCCAAAAACTCATCTTGCGCACCTTTAGACCCCAAAAAGACTCCCCAGTTCCTTTTTCGCACCTTATATCTCTTCTACACACCTCATAATTGATATTATTTCTTGGTTTCTCTTCAAATGCACACAAATATCATTTACTTATAGTGTTTTTGTGCTCACTTTTAGGGCTGACCTGACCTTTCTAGCTAGGTTGTCTGACATTTTTTTATATATCTCCTCATTCCTAAGGAGTTAGAGGGAGTTCCATATAGTGTTGGAAAGGTATTAGAATAATCTTTCCAACCATATAACCTATGCCCCCATTTGAGATATGTTTTTATAGTAAACATGCCTTCAAATATAGGGTATCCAAACTGAGCATAAAAAATCCAAAAACAATATTTACAACAATCACCATCTTGCAATATTTATCTTGGACATTTGTAGTCTCCCCCTAACTTTGACATCAATGAAAAAAATATTTCCAAAAATCTCCCCCTTTGTCATTTATGGAAGCCCTGATTCAATTCTAATACTCCCATGTTTGCAACTTTCCTTGTGTGTGCAATTCTTCCTTTTTTCTGCAACTTCTCCCCCTTTGACATCAATGACAAAGGGATGCCCCCCCTCAGCTTGTGCTTCCCTTTACTACTGAGATGAGATGGATATCACTCCCATACAACATTTTTCTCCTTTGACTTCATCGAGAATGTATACATTGCTCGGGGTTTTTTTTTCATTTTCTACTAATCTTCATGAACCTTCTTTCCTTCTCTCACATCCTTTAGAATGAAATGCAAGATTGTAACCTTGATCACACTTTTGACCGAAACTTAGAAGATTGTGTTTGAACCCTTCAAAATACAAAAAAAATCATGTTTTATTCTTTCCATCATCAAGACTAATGGTACATTTTCTAACTATCCTTGTAGAAGCATTATGCCCAAAGGTAACACTACCTTATTTTTCTTCCTTTAAGGTGAGAGATTTGTTCTGATCCCCTCTCATGTGTTTAGAACATCCACTATCAATTTACCATTGGCTTCCTTTGTCTTGAGTATACATTGCAAGTCCACATACTTCCTTATTTGGTTCTTCTCTCTTCATTTTCCACATCTTTGTATATTCTTCTTTATGCTTGGTAAGAACATACTCTTCCTTGTTTTGTTTAGGAGACTTTATTATGCTGATTCTAAATTCATGTGCTATGTTCCCATAGTTATTGCACTTATAATGATCCATATTGTTTTGAAAACAACATGAACACATAAATATAACAAAGATATAACAAGGAAATGCAGAGAGATATTGCAAGAAACATAGAAATATAGTGAAACCCAACTTGTATTAATGAATAAAAGAGAAAAACATTGTGTTTCACAATAAGCTTTACGTCACACTCCATTGCATGTTTAAAGGCCCTCCTTCACCTCAATTATATATGAGAGAATGAGAGGATAACAATTCCCATGATGCATGTGGGATAAATTAGTCTAAGTTTATAAAATGCCATAGGCACATAAAATACTAGGACTTCCCGAGCAGTCACCCATCTCAGTATTACTCTAGCCTGAGCGCGCTTAACTGTATATTTCTAATGGGATCTAGTGTATTAAAGCTATGTTGTAAGCATGTACATAAGACCACTAGGAAATCACTACATGATGTCTGTAATTAACAAATGAAGATGACATTTCATTCCATTCCCCATCAAAAGGGTGAATATCATGGTTTATTAAAACCATATGCTTGAAATGTTGATTTAGTGGAAAAGGTAGATGACCATCGAGATTAACATGGATCATTCCTCCCCCATTAGGAAGCAATGGTCCCCATTGCGTCAAGTTCCTTTGGGAGATAGAGAAACTTTTGTTGAATCTGAACCTTGGTGAGTTGCTTTCCTTGTTGAAGTAGTTGTGTTTCTTGTACTTTTCCTATGAAAGGATGTCATGAACCTATTGGAGTTGTTGGATCCGTTCAATAGATCTAACTTCATGATCTTCCTTGGTCTGAGTGTGGGAGGACTTTTTCGATGAAGATCCACGAAGAAGAGTTATGTCAATATTGGGGGATAATGGTTGGAACCCCAAGCACACCTGAAAAGGGTCGTGGCCAATAGAGATATGATGAACATATGGAAGAATATCATTATCTTTGTGCTCTTATACTCTTGTTGACTTGCTTCTGCTGGACAAAAAAAGTCTTTAGATGAGGCTATAGTGGTCGCAGTGACCTTCTGTTCACCTTCTGACTGGATCATGAAGAGGGAAAAATTTGTGGTATGAGAGATTAATTTGCGATATTGTTTTTCTAAGATAAATTAAGTGGTAGTAGTTTGAGCTACCTCTGGTACCCTGTAGAGCTAACTTCCCAGAGTAACAATGACATTGCGGGGTCGAGACTCATAGATAGCGTGATGTTTCCACATATATGGTTGTCCTAAAAGAACATCACAGACTTCAAGTGGGGAAACATCACACACTACCTCATCCTTGAAGGGCTTGATGCCATCAAACATGTGACATCATTGGCTGGCACAGATGTCTCATCCCCGAGTACTCAACCATATGATGGTGTATGGTTGGGGGTGTGGAATCATTGACAACTTCAATCTCTTGAAAACATTGGTTGAGATCAAGTTCTTCTCACTCCTGTTGTAAACAATGAAATGCAGTGGGGTCCCCTTTACCCACATACGTGAGTGGAAGAGGCGCTCCCCCTCCTCAAGCTCCTCTGGTTCTTCTGGTTGTATTGTTGTGGTTGTGATGGTAGCAGTGGGTTCTACATCGATGATCGGTTTCCCTTTATTGTGATTTGAATCAGAGTCCAAGTTAGGTTATGATTCCTTTTCTTTGAGATCAAACACCAATGACTATTTCGAGAGACATTCATTAGTGTTGTCCTAGGGGTTGTTGTGGAACTCATACCACTTTCTGGTGTTTTTCTTTGACTTCCCGTTAGTCTTATTTTACCGCATATTGGACTAGATATCCTGAGGTTGACATTCCTTTCTCTATACTTTCTTTTGTGAGTTAGGGTTTCCTTTGCCATGATTTTGTTTTGGTTTATTTTCAACCCCAAACTTTCGCTTACTCTGTTTCTTGAAATTCTGCTCAATTTTGACTACATATTGATAAGCAGCTCCCAATGAGGAGATGTCCAAAAAAACCATCTATGTTTGGATATACCTATGCAGACCATTGCGATACTTTAAAACTAGGTGTTGCTCGGAGTATATGATACCCAACTTTTAGCACAAGGTATGAAATATGTTAGTGTACTCTAACATCGTCTGATCTCTTTTCTAACACAGAGTCATCCATCTTATGTATTGGTCATCATAGTTTCTGACAGGATAGAAATCCTCCTTTAGGGAATATACAAAGGCTGCCCAAGTGGGTTCTCTCTTGAATGGTGTAGATTCATTCATGGTGTACCTCTCCTAGTAACCTTCCCACCAAGCTCTGACACGAGGAAGGGATTTAAGGAGTGCGAAGGTGATATTTTCATTGTCGGTAAAATTTTGGACAAAGTAATAACCTTCTAGCATATTCAACCATTTTTCTAAAGCATATGCGTCTATCTAGCCTTCAAATAAGGGGATATAAAAATTGACTTGTACCTTAAAGGGTGTCACACCTCCAAAATGGTTGTTTTTCGAAGATTCCTCAGTTGTCGCCATCGATAGTCTTCGAAGGATCTAAGCAAATTTGTCCATCATCTCATTCCTCTATCACATGAGGTATTCCTCGAGCAACATCTTGAAAGGATCTCCTGCTATGTCATCTCTCTTTTCTTCCACCATGGGAGGTCACTTAGGCTAGCGAGGGAGGTTGTCCTCAAGAAAAACTAGCTCGAGACCCAAATCTTTATACCCTGACCTCGTTTGGGACTTTATCTAAGAAATGAAAAGGAGCAAACTTCTATGATACCACTGATCTAGATTACTTCAAGAATGACATGAAGATAGAAGGATAGCTCAGATATAAGAAGGAAATACACAGAGATATTGCAAGAAACATAGAAATATAGGGAAAACCAACTTCTATTAATGAATAAAAGAGAAAAACATTGTAGAACACAAACTAGTAGAATGGGGTAGCTTATCTCTGAAAAGAAAGAGATATTGGCTACGCTTAATTCGCAACAAGATTTACATCACACTCCATTGTATGTTTAATGGCCTCCTTCACCTCAATTATATATGAGAGAGTGAGAGGAGAATGATTCCCATGATGTATGTGGGATAAATTAGCCTAAGTTTATAAAATGCCATAGGCATGTAAAATACTAGGACTTCTTGGGCAATTACCCATCCTAGTAGTACTTTATCTCGAGCAAACTTAACTATGAAGTTCTAATGGGATCCGATGTATTAATGCTATGTTGTAAGCCTGTACATAAGACCACTAGGAAATCATTACACGACGTCTGTAATTAAAAAATGAAGATGGAATTACATTCCATTCCCCATCAAAAGGGTGAATATCATGGTTTATCAAAACCATATGCTTGAAATGTTGATTTAGTGTAAAAGGTGGATAGCCACCGAGATCCACCTGGATCATATAACATTCAATATTGTAATCAGGTAGAGGACCAAATGAATTGTATTTTCCGTTAGCAAACCCATGAGAACTTTTAGTTTTGTTGCTCACATAATCATCCTTTGAGGTTTTATAAGAACCTCTATTGATATCTCTCACATGATCACTTCTTGCATAAGCTCTACATTATATTGATTTATGACCAAAATTATTGCAAGAAAAACATTAGCCAAGAAAGAGATTTTGGTATCGAGTTGTGAAAGGTCTTCTTGGTGGAACGACTCTTATTAACTCATTTTTGTGAGAAGAATCAAATTTCTTCTGGTCATCGTTTCCTTTCCCTCTATTGCTTTCATTTTTTATGGAATGTTTGAGAATATTGGCATAACTTTTAGGATTTTCTTCATTTTCCTTTTCTGATGGCTTTGTGACCTTAGTACTTGCTACTCCCTTGAGCTTCTTTTGTTTTACATCATGTTGGGGTCTTATAATCATAGGTAATTTGATTCTTCAGCTACCTATTTGGCATTGCTCTTGTGATGAAGACATCTGGCATGTTGGGCTCAATTGATTTCACTTCTTCCTCCATCCATTTCGCCCAACCCTTCATCACCCTGTCGCACCCTTCATTCCTCCACCCTCCATTTCTTCACCCCTCTGCCAAATTTTGTCCCTACATGAATAAACAAGATTAGGGTAAAAAACATTAGGTTAATAATAAATGTTTAGTGGCATTTTTTAATACTAATTAACATAATAAAGTTAATTTAATTCAATTAATGTAGTTAGATTAGTAAACCTAGGTTAGGGTTATTAATAATAAATTAATTAAAACCTAGGCTTGTAACTAATTAACAATAATTAATCACCCCGATTGGGGTGCCACATTGCGTATCTAGGCCATGTGGTCAGGAACCAGGTTGGGCCATAAATATGGACCTTCGGCTCCCATCCCCTAACCATTAAGGATGGGAGAAAGCTCACACAGCTAGGCCCATGGAATGATTCCTCCCACGAGCGTGACCAGGCCGATTGCACAGAGCATTAAGTAGGGAGCCTTAATGGAGGAGGTCATCACGTCCGTCCTCATGGATATCATTGAATTTCGCCATGGCTTCTCCCATTTCAGTTTTGGCTCACACCAGCCAAACTATTTTGAGCCTTGGCATAGTTACAACAACACCATTGTCACTATGGTCATCATTATTCTCATTCCCATGCTGCGAGAAATAGGTAAGCCCCATATGAGCACTGCCTGGTATGCCTCTGATGCTCGCCGAAAGAGACAATAGAGGTTCGAAAGAGCACTGTCCATGGCTAGAATGCAGCTTGTCCACAAAGACAGAAAGCCCAGGACTCCTCCCATGGCTTATGTGGAGGAATTTTTTTCGGAAGAACCAACTCAGTTTCCTCCTAAATATCTCCTCTTTACTGTACTCGACAATTGGAATCCACCCACCTGCTTTCCGGGGGAGGTCACCATGGATTCCATGGGGGCACAGAAAAACCTCCACAGAGGGGTAGACCAGCTGGAGGAGCTTCCCACTTTCTACATCAAAGAAGAGACCCTGGGGGAACTGGACACATGGGAGACAATGCACGCAAGTGAACTCTCCTCGGGCACTAACGAATTGCATTCTAAGGAAGAACAAGATCGGCCACAAGAACTGGATGAGGCCATGGAGAATGAGACAGGTGAGGCAGAGGAAACCAGACCAGGTGGTGAAAAAAAGGAGGGTGGATGGGTGAGGGAGGGTGGCATGGCTCCCATGCAGAATGGGTGGCGTGTCCAGCTACCATTATTCCACTCGGAGCACTTGGAGCTGGTGTTTGACCTGTGGATCCAGGTAGCATACCAAATCCATCATTCCATCCTAATCAGCCAGCGCATCGACATTCTATACGACGCCTACTCTAAAAATCCATTCAGGCAAAGGTGCCCAAATTATGCACAATCTTTTGTGTTGCCAGCCAGAGAGGAAAAGTAGTAAGAAGATGCTGACATGGACACCTCAGTGGCCACCGAGTAACTGTTTTAGTTTATGTTTATGGTTAGAACCATAGTTTTGGATGGAGCTCTGGCTCTATAACTGTTAGGGTTCAATTACGTTGTAATTCGAAGACTCTGTGTGTATTTTTAGACTGATGGTTGCCATCTGTCCTGGTTTCCTATGGGCAGGACAGATGGCCTCCCATTTTTTACATAGGCAATATAGGATGCCAGTTGTTCTGGTTTCCGTTAACTCGGGGGGACATCTGGCAGACCAAGCTTATATGTACATTTTGAAAGGTAATGCAATAGGATCCAAACACCTTTTTTACTTTAAAAAAAAATTAACAATAATTAATCAAATAATTAAACTAAAAAACAAAACCTAAAAAATAAAACAATATTAAAACATTTAAAACATATATAAAATTAAAAAACAAAATTATTAAACAACAAAACAAATAAAAAAAAAATGTAATTAAACAAAACTCAAAACAATAATATAATAAAATAAAATAAAAATAATATAAAACAAAAACAAATAAAAATAAAAACGAAAAATGAAAAAAACATAAAGGTTAATAAAACAAAATTAAATAAAAATAAAAACTATATAAAAAAAAGAAATTAAATAAAAATTCAAATCAATCCTAACTACCGTACTTCACACATCCCAAAAACTTAATCAACGTCCATAATCTTACCAAACCCCTCTGTCCATCCTAAATTTAACGAGGGGGGGGTTCGGGAAAGTGGTTTTCACCTGGACACTTGTCACCACCAGGTGCTACTAGACCCCCTCCCTAATACCACTTACCACCCTAAGGGGGGTCCGGCATACCACTATCCCCCTCCAAAACCATTTTCCCCCAAAATCAAAATCATTTTCCCTATTTGACCACCTGTCTTCCAAGGATGATTCCGGGAAAACCGGGAAAATCAGAAGGATTTTTGAGAAACAAAGAGAGGTTTTTCTCTATTACAAGCTGAAGAACAATAACATCTCTCAGTTGTTGCACGAGTATTAGGAATTGGGAGAATCAAAGCCATCTCTGAGCACCATTTTTCAAGATTCCATGTTTCCTGATTTTCCATGTGTTTGCGGTAGTTGTTTTGGAGAGTTGGAGATGAATTTGGAAAAACCAAAAGAGGTTTTTGCTTAGGACAGACTCATCTACAATAAAATATTTTAGATTTCTCACAACTGACATATCTTTGGAGATACAAGCGTCTTAGTGGACCCCTATTTCTGGCAATTTGACTCGTCTTTCATGGAAAACAGTTCAAAATTTTCAGGGATTTGTTTCTATTTTTGGCCAAGTTGTTGATTTTGAGCTCCTGAGCCTAGGGGAGATTTTGTTCTATATATTGTTATAATTCAAATGTAAAAGTTTTGATCAGTTGAGACCTGTTAGAAGGATGAAACTAATTTTGTAAAGAGCTCACAGAGCCTCCATGGATCAAATTTCAGTAACACAGGTGCAAAATCACAGGATTCTTGTGTCAGTTTCATTGGTGAAGTTATCTCCCTGTTAATTGTTTCCTTTTGTTTACCATATTTTTTTCTACTTTCTTAATTATTTTAAGGATACAAAAGAATAGAATTGTTTTAAATGTACCCTCTATCACTTTCTTGGAATAATTTCTATGTTTTTCCACTGAAGATTAAACTCAGAATTATCAGTTGCTTTGTGTTTAATTGGATTTCTTAATCTATTCCATATTTCCCATGCATTAAATATTGAAGATCCAGTGGATTTGGCTACCTTTCCCTGCCATATTAGCTTGTTATGACCTGTCTTTGATCCATTATGATTTGTGACGCCATTGCCCAATGGTTTTTCCCTTGTTGTTCCAACCAAACCATTTAAAAAACAAAACCTCTATACAATAATAACTAGCCTAAAATCTATTATAAACAAAGCTATATAAAACAGAGATAGCCCTATCTAAGTCTTGGAGAGTTATATCCAGGACTCCAAGTGGTTTTATGTTACCTCTATGATTGCCTCTATAGCCTTGGGAAAATTACAGAGTGCTAGCATAATGGCGACCATACTGGGGAACCTTCCTTAGAAAGCATATCAAGTTCCAGATCTGATTACTGATGGTGGAAAATGACCATACACAAGAAGGATGAATCATCCACCTGGCAACTCCGATCAACTCCAGATCAGTTCCAATTCAAAGACTCCATTGGAGGAAGAACCTGAAACATGACCAGACCATCTGAAAAGATCAAGTATTTAAGATGGAATTTTGTCTAAGATATGATAGGTTTTATTTTTAATTGTTTATTCCCTTCTCATGATCCTGATCCAGATCATACTGCCAAAATTTATGAAGATCATGTTCAACCTAATGAGCCTCAAGAGGTTAAGCCTAGTGTTACAATCCATGTACATGCTCCTACACCTGTAAATATTCCATATAGATAGAAGCCTCTTATATTACCCCCTATACTCCATGATTTCCCTATCAATTACTACAAATATCTTCCCAGGTTTGATGGAGAATATGGTAACATCACTGCTGAGAAACACATTCAGGGTTTTGAGAATTTTCTCGATCTGTTTGAGGTGGAAGAAGATGATGTCTACATCAGAATTTTTTCTCTATCTTTGCAATATAGAGCTAATGAATGGTTCAAAGGTTTTTCACCTGCAAGCATCTCCAATTTTCATCAGTTTGTAGAAGTCTTCCTTGGTAAATGGGAGATCAAGAGAAATATTTTTCTCATTTTAGAAGAATATGATCATTTGAAAAGACAGCCAAGAGAGATAGTGCAACACTTTTTAGCCAGATTCAATCAAGTTTACAATTCCATGCCTACTGATATAAGACCACCTCCTAGTTTAGCTCTCTTACATTACCCAGATGCCTTTGATTTAGAAATGGCATTTCAGTTGAGAGAAAGGAACACTACTACACTCAAGGAGATGCAAGACCATGCAATTAGTGTGGAAGCAAATTTGTTCATCAAAAGGTCAAAGATAAAGGAAGAAGAAAGGGAGAAAATAACAAAGGAGCAGCTGAAATCTTCAGAAGCTAAACAAGACATTCTGGCCAACAAAATGAAAGAAATGATGCAGAAAGTCATCATGGGAAATGAAATTGTTGTTCAACGGCATCCTTTTCCATTGTTTACCGAGAAAGAAAGGGTCATTGTTCCTAAACACTTTGCAGTTCACCCTCGTTATCATAGATCAGAAGAGGATTCTTTCATGTATTCAATTCACAACATGGACATAGATGGACATCCCAATAATCTTGTAGAGGAGAAATCAATTGACATGATGTTTATGTTTGATGACATTTCTTTTATGGATGATCTACCCAAATATGATCAATATGTTGATGATTACATCAATGTGAACTCTTCAAAACAATCAACAACATACTTTTGGCAGGAAGAAGATCAGTTATAGCTCAAATATGACAATCATTCTATACATATTGATTATGACAACAACGAGGAAAATGCAAAAAATCTCAGAGTAAGGGAAAAATCTTTGCCCTTATGTTTCTCTTCATTTCAATTTCTGAGAGAAAATTATAAACAAGTTGTCAATAATAGAGATGGAGAATGTTCTAATAAATCTGTTGAGGATTTCATAGATGACATGGAATTTGTTCTTGCTCCAAATTTTTAGCCCCTATATTACATTAATGTTCAAACAGAAGATGAATTAATTCAATATAACTATGTACCATTAAGCTTTAATTCATTTCAGTTTTTGAAGAAGAATCTTGAGTATGTGCTAAAGGATAAACACATAGAAGATCAGGAACTTTCATTGGAACCAATGCAACAAACATCTCAGTTCCTACAAGACCCAATAACTGATGTGTTGGATAATCTGTGTAGACAAAGTCATGTTTCATTTGCTAGTTATGGACTTAAAAGCAGTTACGATTTAGACATGATTAGGAAATTAGCTTCATGGTTTGGTCTAGTAGGAGCCTCTTTTCAAAGTGCATCAGAAAATATGCAGTCATATCAGGAACTATATAACAATGTAAAAATCATATGTGTCATACCCAATTATGACCATAAATTTGTTGAAAGTCAAGAAATAGGTCATGTCTTTCCTGATCCCATAGCAGATTACATGGAAGACTTTTTCAACATAAAATATCAATCATGTTTTCAGCAGTGGCCATTACACTTTTCAGTTTTGACTCTGTGGACGAAGGATCAGGTTGTCCTTTTGATTGCACTAACAAGCAATCAAGCAATCCACTTGTTTCAGCAACTACTTGACTGGATTCATTGACATTTATGTATTATTTTAATTAGCATGATTTCCAGCAATGTAGAGTAGGTAGAAATGTGCAAATAAGCTCAACTCTTTGAGCATCCCTTTCAACAATTTTCCAATCTCAATTTCAAATTTCAGTCTTTAGTTTGATTTGGTTTCAGTCGAAAGATTAGAACGGGTACAGGTTGCAGAATAAAGTTTTGGGATCAACCCAATGAATAAATCATTGGTCTGTGTGTTCAGAGTTTTGTGGTTCTTTCCACCTCTTGAAAGATCTCTCATCCCCAGGTGGAGCCTATGTTGGGGTCCTATAATCATAGGTAATTTGAGTCTTCAACTACCTATTTGGCATTGCTCTCGTGATGAAGACATATGTCCTACTGGGCTCGGTTGATATCATTCTTCCTCCATCCATTTCGCTTTACCCTTCATCACCCTATTGCACCCTTCATTCCTTCACCCTCCATTTCTTCACCCGTCCACCAAATTTCATCCCTACATGAATAAACAAGCTTAGGATCAAAAATATTAGGTAAATAATAAATGGTTAGTGGCATTTTTTAATACTAATTAGCATAATACAGTTAATTTAATTAGATTAATGTAGTTAGATTAGTAAAACTAGGTTAGGGTTGTTAATAATAAATTAATAATTAATTAAAACCTAGG